>CM035415.1:85480602-85620602 GCA_020310875.1 Ceratopteris richardii
AAGAGTGTGAAGTAAGTCATGAATCACCATATATGAGTAGAGATGTAGCAAGATACATATTTGTCAATGATGTTACTTCATTATGTGTTGGTGATGAATTATCAGTGAATTATGGATGGCTTAGACCTCCATGAGCACCTTTTAGAGAGCAAAGAAAACTTTATATCCACCTATCCTGTGTTGCAATTAAAACTCTAATTAAGACCTTCCACCGCAACATTCAAAGTTGCCAATAAGACCTCATTTATCAGAGGCATCCATAAGGAGGCTACACAAAAGTGATCTTGTAGCATATGCAAGATTGAAAGAATTATATTCAAAAGAAGATAGACTACAAGATTTTTGTGATGATGATGATGATAGCATGACATATTTTATTGATGATTGGTATCAAAATCAAATTAAAAGTGTTGATATTTCTAAAAATGAGAAATATCTTTGAGAAGAATGTCTAAAGCATATATATGAAGGAAGTCACTTGGCATGAATAAGTGCAAGCTTACTTATTCTCAATCTTCAAAATCATTTTTGCTGGAGTTTGAGGTCAGTGGAAGCACACAAAAAGCACAAAGAAGAATAAGAAGCTTGGAGCACAACACACAATATTGAATGTATCACCAAGAGAATGTACAAAGATAAGTGGCCCATTAGGGTTATAGGCATATGTACAAGCCGAGGAAAAAAACCTCTTAAAGAGGAAAAAAAAATTCCTAGCAATCCTAGTGTGTTCACACACATCACTACCTAAATATATCAACAAATCCCCCCTTGGAGTGATGTGTTGAACAAGGTCACACTCATGTATAAGGAAGTTGCAAGCTATGTGGAATCAATCCACAAAAGGAAATAAGCCCAAAGCTTTATGGAAAGCTTCAAACTTCTCCCTAGGTAGAGACTTTGTGAAAAGGTCTACAATGTTCTCATGTGTGGGCACATATGCCAAACTGATCTCTCTAGCAGAGAACCTCTCCCTGACATAATGATAGTGCACCTCAACGTGCCCAGTGTGAGCATGGAACACAAGGTTCCTCACAACTACCAATGCGCTTTGACATTCAATGAAGATGGTGGGTGGCAAAAGACCGACCAACACGCAAATCAGCCATAATGCATCTGAGCCACACACACTCAACAATTCTTGTGAAAATTGTCCTATACTCCACCTCACAACTAGAAGTGGCCACATAAGGCTATTTCTTGCTCAACCAAGATATGCATGAGCTACCAAGCATGAAGCATGTAAATCTGGTGATAGTGATCCCCCCTTGGGATAAAACAATCCAAATAGCCAGGAACCACTCAAGTAGCTTAATCGCCTACCAAGTAGCTTGACACCTTGACAATGCATAAACATACTCATCTGTGAGACAAAAAATTGGATATTTGGCCGAGTAATGCATAACTAAATCAAGCATCCAACAACTTGCTGATAGAGAACACCATCAAATGCATCTCCAGCATCATTAAGACTCAATCGTAAACCATTTTGTGCTTCATCAAATGAAACAGGATCATCCTCATCACAAAGACTAGAGGTAGCCATAGCATAGCAATCTGATGCAAAAGAAGCACTATGAGAGCATGAACAAGTATGATATGGTAGAGGTGCATCTAATTTGCTATCTCGTAAAGTTTGCACCAATCATTTAGGGATAGCCTTTTCCTCCTCTATATCAGTCCTCTCATCAACAAGTGCATCATGTAAATCTACATAAAAAATGGAATGATCTGCATCATCATGTGAAACTTGTAAAGGCTATGAAATTGTCTCATTTGGACTAGTGCTAGACTCTCCACCTCAGAAAAGTGGTAACAAAGTTTCATACACATCTTTGGAGCTACTTGACACATCTTTGGAGCTACTTGACACATCTTTGGAGCTACTTGATGTCTCCTTAGTACATGAAAGTAATGGTTGAATTGTATCTTCCACAAGAACAACATCACAACTAACCGAAATGTGTTTAGTCTATGGATGATATAGATGATATGCTTTGCTTTTAGAAATGTACCCAAAAGAATACATTTCACCGCTTTATCATCCTATTTCCTGCATTGTCATTCAAGCACTAATGCATATGTCAGACAACCAAAGACATGCAAGTGAGCAACAAATGACTTGCAACCATGCCAAGCCTCATATGGAGTGATAGACTGCAATGCTTTAGTGGGACATCTATTAAGTGCATATGTTGCACACATAACAGACTCAAGCCAGAAACTATGTGGTCTCTCTACCATACATCTCACCATCTCCATGAGTAACCTATTCTTCATTTCAACAAAATCCATTCTATTGAGGTGTATATGGCACCGTACACTAATGTTTTATCCCACATTCAGCCAGAAATGCATTAAAATCAGAAGACATATATTCCCGCCTCAATCAGAATAGAGGGTGCCCATTTTACATGCTGAAAAGTTTCCACCCAAAATCAAAAACTTTTTGAAGCACATAAACACTTCGGACTTTGCTTTCAATGGATACACCCATGCATGCCTAGAAAAATCATCAATTAAATTCATGAACTAAAGCTGGTTCTCAAAGGAGAGTGTCTGCATAGGACCACAAACATCACTGTGAACAAGTTGCAAGAATTTTTGAGTAGCTCGAATTGAACCATCTTTTGGGAATGAGGAACATTGAATTTTTCCTAAAATACAACATTCACGAACATGTTTACCAGGTTCATCAAGTTTGCGTTGAGAGGAAACCATTTTAGATTTTTGCACATGTATCAAACTAGCAAAATTTAGATGATCATAGCATGCATCCCAAAGCTTTGCATCTAACATAGCTTGAGAATCATGTACTGCATATGCTAAATCTTACACATATTTTTCATAGTCTATGATCTTATACAACCCATGACATAAAATTCTAGAAGAAATAATGAATTTGCCATTTGATAGATCAGGAAGTGTACATCTGTCATCAATAAATTTCACAATTAAGCCGATCTTGGCTAATGATGAAACTGATAATAGATTTTTCTTGATCCTTGGCACAAATAAAGCATCCGACAATGTAAAACAACTACAATCAACAATAGTCATAATGATCTTACCAACTCCCATGATAGGATAAGAGGAGTTGTTGCTGCATGTGAGAGTATTCTTTGTAGGAACATGCTCAAGTGAAGTGAAGAAATTGTGCTATGAGGTAATATGTTTGGTTGCCCCACTATCAAAGTACCAAACATCTGAATCTACTCTAGACATACACTCTTCATGAGAAGAGGGGTCATAACTATAAACAATATTAAATGCCCATTCTTCATTCTTCATAAGATTAATAGACTCTGTTTTGGGTGTATAGGCCTCTACAACAACCATTCTAGCCTCTTTCTTCTTTGCCTATTTTGTAGTTAGTTTTGGAAAAATCTTTATGACATGATCATTTCCTTCACATTATTTGCAAAATAATTTCTACTTTTTTGTTTTCTTTTTATCTATGTCATCCTTCTTTGATTGTGCAAAATAAGTAGATTTCTACTTACTAGTAGATGATCTCCATTTACCTTTGCCCTTTTGACTAGCCAAGAAAGCTTGATTTGCAACATGCATACTGGACCTATTATACCTAAACTAATCTTTGTGAAACAGAAAAGACACTAAATCCTCAAAGATTAAGGCATTTAGATTGCCTTTCATCATCAATTGAAGTGTAGAAGCAAAACTCTGATATGAATCTAGAAGAACATTCAAAACATTCTGCACAAGTCAGCTGTGGGGCAAGACTTCATCAGCAGAAATCAATCGCTCCTTCAAATCTTTGATCTTTGTCAAAAAACAGTCCATGGAATCTCCTTCCTTCATGTCCTCATTCTCCAAAGGTTTTCAAAGGTAAGCAACATGAGCCTCAATCCTTGCCTGGTATAAAGTGGTAAGTGTATCCAAGCATTCTTTACTATTTTGCAAGAGCAAATGTGAGGAATAATGGCATGTTTGACATAAGAGGCTATCAATGCATATGCCTAAGCATCTTTGCCATCCCAACAAAGTTTCTCTACAGTAGGTGCAGCAGGAAACACAACACAAACAGGAACTTGAAGAATATCACCATCTTCAATACCATTTGCATCACCTTTAATAACTATATTTGTAGGTGTAATAGGACATTTTTCAATAGCGTGCACAATATTCCACAATTCTTTTGCAACCAATACATGATGCATCATATAAGCCCATAATGGGTAATTGGTGCCATGCAACTCATTCTCAACAACCAATATATAGAATACATCACTGCTTTCAGCCATGTGCACTACCTAAAATACCCCGATGAAAAAAAATGATTGTATCTCAAAAAGCTAAATAGAACTACCCTGTCAAGTTTTAATAAACCTCTAGTAGACTTTGTTGTGATAGTGCATTCAGAAGACAAAACAAGCTGAGATTGAAATTTCAAAACCACAGAGTAAAGCTGTTGTGAACTCCTAATCACCTCGAGTATGTTCACCATTTTTTCTTCGATTCTGATATTGTGACCATAGGGGTGTTGATGATGCCCTAGATGAACCAATGACCTATTCTGATACCAATTGTTGGAGTTTGAGGTCTAGAGAATCACACGAACAACACAAGGAAGAAGAAGAAGATTGGCACACAACACACAATACTGAATGCATTACCAAGAGAATGTACAAGGATAAGCGACATGTTAGGGTTATAGATGTATATACAAGTCAAGGGGAAAAACACCCTAAAGAGGGAAAAAAGTTCGCCGGCGGTCCTAGTGTGTTCATACACATCAGTATCTAAATATATCAACAATTTTGGATGGAGTAATGTGTTTTTTTTTGACATCATTAAGGTATATTGTTTATTTTTCTATCTATTTATAGACATACACACATACACATACACATACAAATATATACATGCACACTCATAACCATACACACATATGCATACACATATACATGCATATACACATATACACACACATACACATACACATTGTATATACACATACATACACACATACACACATACACACATACACACATACACACATACACACATACACACATACACACATACACACATACACACATACACACATACACACATACACACATACACACATACACACATACACACATACACACATACACACATACACACATACACACATACACACATACACATACATACATACACATACACACATGCACACACATACACATACACATACACATACACATACACATACACATACACATACACATACACATACACATACACATACACATACACATACACATACACATACACATACACATACACATACACATACACATACACATACATACATGCATATATGCACACACACACACATATATATGTGTGTGTGTGTGTATATATATATATATATATATATATACACACACAAATACACTCACATACATACATACATACATACATACATACATACATACATACATAGACACATATACACACATACACACATACACATATACACACATACATACATATAGATACACACACATACATGCATATACACACGTACACATACACACACATACATAAACATACATACACTCACATACACACATACATACACACACATACACATATACACACATACATACATACACATATACATATAGATAGATACACATAGACATACACACACTCATACTTATGTATTTTTTTTATTTATTTACATTCATCATAATTTTTTTCATGAACTTGTAGGTTACTATTTGAAAATTTTTTACCAAGCAACAATATTTTTCCTACATCACATGATGAAATGAAGATGGCAATAAACAATCTTAGTATAGATTACCATTGTATACATGCATGCCCTGACAATTGTATTTTATATAGAGGTGAATATGCAGACTCGTTGACATGTCCAAAATGTCAATATCCTTGATATAAGGACGAAGAGAGTAAAATCTTAAAAAGGGTATTGAGACATTTTCCATTAACTCCATGCATTAAACATATGTTTAAAAGCCCTGAATTATCAAAGCTTTTGACATGGGGATTTTATCATAAAAGTACTCATGGAGTAATGAGAAATTCAGTAGATAGGGTGGCTTTTCAACATATTGATTAGAGATGGCTTGATTTTGCCCAAGAGCCATGCAATCTAAAGTTAGGTGTTGTATTAGATGGGGTTAATCCATTTTCCATGAAATCTAGTAAATGGTCAACATGGCAAGTGGTAGTCATCGAGTACAATCTCCTAACATACCTTAAAAGAACATTTAATGCTTTCACTTTTAATCCCAAGAAAAAGAAAAGTTAAAGACATGAATGTATATCTTGCTCCTCTTATTGATGATCTCCATGAGTTATGGAGAGATATTAATGTCATTGATGTATTGAAAATCATTAATCAAAGACACATTATGGTTTGTGAAATTGTGGTTTGGACTATACATGATTTTCTAGGATATGATGTCTGTTCAGTTAATGATGTAATTTTTTATTTAGTATATATAGAATTGTATGTGAGTTAATCTAATTATATTTCTATGGTTTTCATGCATGCAATAATATCTTCTAAGGGATATAAGGCTTGTTCTTATTGTGGGGATTGGTTGAGATCAATTTATAGTAAGAATCTCAACAAAAATATTTATCTTTGACATCAATGGTTCTTGCTTGATGATCATCCATTCCGACACAAAAGAAAAGTGATACATTTTAATGGAAAGATTGAAACATTTCAGTGTCCAAAACCAATGACACTTATGGATTTGTATCGAAAATGGACAGAAGGGCCTCTTATATATCCAAAATCTTTAGCGAGGATGAAGATGATGAGAATGTGAAGATTAGAGGTAACAAAAAAATATTATTAGTAGAGAATAGTTGATATGGTATTCTTTGGACTATTGGAGAGAGTTAAAGATCTATCATCTTCTTGATCCTATGCATATATTCAAGAATGTTGGTTATTTATTATGGCAACATCTTCTTGAATGAAAAGACACAATAGCATCAAGAAATTATTTAAAGGATAAAAAATCAAGACCAAAATTATGCCCAATTTTTTATTATAATTGATAGGAATAAACTTATGAACCTGCTCCTTGGATACTTATAACAAAGGAAATGCAAACCATCAACAATAGGATTCAATCAATTTGTTCACCATGATATGGAGCATCTTTGAAAAACATGTTTACTTTGGATGACATGAGCTTATCTGGGTTAAAGGCACAAGATTGGCAAAATTTTCTAAAGCATATTCTACATCTTGTTATTGATGGATGTGCAATGAAAGGAGTACAGGACAGGATCTATCATTTTGGATCGCTTATAAGGTAATTATCATACTTTTACATTTAATATATAAGATTATTTGATACATTTCTTTATGAATTATTTCTTTGTAATTTAATTTATGATTGTGTTGATATATTTTGGTAGTGATGTGTGTGAACATGCTAGGACTACCAGGACACTTTTTTCCCTCTTTAGGAGGTTCCTTCCCTCAGCTTGTATATGCGACAATAATCCTAACGGGTCACATATCTTTGTACATTCTCTTGATAACACATTTAGCATTGTGTGTTGTGCTCCAAGAATTTTCTTCTTCCTTGTGTTGTTCACATGCTTCCAAGGACCTCAAAATCCAAGAATTGGTATCAAAGTAGGTTGTCCCTTCATCTAAGGCATCTTCAACACCCCTTCAGTCATAGTCCAAAATTACACAAAAATTGGTGAGCATACTCATGGTTATTAGGAATTCAAAATAGTATCATTGTGTTGTATCAAAATCGTGATCTCAACTCGTTTTGACCTTTGAATGCACTATCATAATGCATGTGTAGGAAATTTCATCTTTTTGTGCCAAATATATATATACAAGTTTTGGTTCACCAATATAAGCTCCTCAAAGTCTGCTATAGGCTTAAAAGAACTCAACACGGTAGTTGTGTTCAAATTTTTGAGATATAGTCATTTTTTTGCATCAGGGTATTTTAGTCAATGGCCATGGCTGAAAGTAATGATGTATTCCATATGTTGGCTGTCGAGGATAAGTTTGATGCTACCAATTACCCATTATGGCCTTATATGATGCATCATGTATTGGTTGCAAAAAGATTGTGGAATATTGTGCATGATGTTCAAAAACATCCTATTACACCTACAAATACAGTTATTGAAGGTGATGTAGATGGCATTGAAGATGGTGATATTCTTCACGTTCTTGTTTATGATGTGGTTCCTATTGCACCTATTATAGAGCAACTTCATTGGGATGGTAGAGATGCTCACACACATGCATTGTTAGCCTTGTCTGTCAAATGTGTCATTATTCCTCACATTTGCTCTTGCAAAATAGTAAAGGATGCTTGTGATACACTTACCACTTTATATTAGACAAGGAATGAGGCCCTTGTTGCTTACCTCAAAAAACAGTGGCTTATGTTGCTTACTGTGTACCTAAGTCGTGAAGTCTTAGGGACTTGTGTTGATGAGACTATACCTCAATCACCCCACAAAAGCATATAGTGGTGGATTAATACTTAGTCGAATCTGATGAACGTACTTCAAGTTATGAGCAAAATAGTGAATGACAGGAAACACCAATACCTGCTCCATAACTCCTCAAGGCTCTCACACACACTACAATAGTTCGAAAGTGATGGGAATGGGTAGACTACAGTCCTATACACACATTTCAAGTAGTGCACACACATAAAAGCTCATAGAGAAGAAGATAATCAGCAAGGAAGAGGAAAATTCAAAATTCAGCTTCAATTCGCACAATGGCAAAAAGTTCTTTACAAGATTCACTAAGTGACTTATATACATGTGCCTTAAAATTGGTCCTTTCACACTAGAGACTAGCACCTTTATTGAAAAAACACTAACTTCCTACTATGTTACAAGGACTGTGTTACAATAATTGGGACTCATGCATCTAGAGGACTCCTCTAGTGCATTTACATGGCTTCAGGAGGTTTTCTTAGAAATTTGAAGAAGAAATTTTATGCCCATAATTTTAAAATTTTTGGGGCTCCCTTTTTTTGTACTCCCTTACTCTGCAACACTCTCCCCCTCTTTGTCTCTGTCGTCCCTTGATAGGCTTTGCTTCTTGTCCAAGGCTTGGTTATCATTCTTCCAATACACACACCTTGTGATAGAAGAAGCAACTAGGACTGTCATAGGCTTTAAAGGTCCTATGTTTCATCTTTGTACACCTACCTCGAGACCTTTTTTTCTTTCATGTTGTAGCCTAATGTGTGCCCCTACGGGGCTTTGGGCAGAGGGTGGTTCTTTCTATTGATCAATTTTGCTTTTTGATTTTCTTCTTCTTCTTCTCCTACTTGATTCTCCCTCCACACGTTCCTCCTCCTGGACTCTGTCATCCCCAAGATGCTTTTTCTAGCGATGTGAGTATGTTTGAATGACTTTCTGCACATCATTTTTCCTTGTTGCTTTTGCTTCCACGCATTTTGTTAGATAGTCTGTTGCCACTATTATGTATTCAGCATGTGATTCCTTGGCTGGAGGATTAATAGGTCCTATGAAATCAATGCCCCATTTTGAAAAGGCTCTCGTATAAATCATGGGTTTTAGAGGCATATCATCTCCTCTGACATGATACTTGGTCCTTTGGCATAACCCACAACTTTGTACATATGTGTCGGTATCCATGTGTAGAGTTGCCCACCATAAGCCTGCGAAGAGAATCATTTTTACAGTTCTTTCAGCTAAAAAATGCCCTCTTGTGGCACCTACATGTGCCATCTCGAGAATTTCTAAATATTCTCCTTCATGGATACATAGCCATAGCTGATTGTCCTTTCCCCTTCTAAATAATTGTTTTCCAACTATGGTGTAGTCCTTGATCATTTCTTCTAAATTTCACTTTCTTGCTACACTAGCTCCTTCCTCATGCTCATGTGTTTTCAAGAATTTAACCAATGCCTTACTCCAGTCTGGAGCTGTGGTAGAGAATTCTAGACATGCATGGTCCTCTAGAGTATTCTCTTGGCATTCTTGGCAACTGTTGATGTGTTTGTGTATGTCCTTTGGCATGTCTAGCCAATATACTTGGAATCTCTTCAATTCTCTCAATGTTCCATGGGCTCCTTTATGAATTTTCCATCGATTCACATGAGCTTGCTCAATTAAGTTCTTTTGTTCTGCCTCTTCAACACATCTTAATAATATGCTGCTTGACTCTTTACTGCCTATTACAATGTGTAAATTATGCGATTGTAAAAATTATTTCCTAGTATCTTTGTTAATTCTATGGTGTATATCATGTGTGAGTATCACAATTAGCTTTTCTGCTTAGTTTGGACATAATTCTAGGTTGAATAAGTATGTGTCTAGGAGATCATCAGCCACTCCATTGGGTGGTTCTCCATGTGTCATCTGAGATAGATGATCCGCTCTCACATGAGTTTTCCCTTTTTTGACCGCTAATTCAAAATCAAACTCCGTCAGCAATAGAAACCATCTCACTAATCTTCCCATATTGCAAGGCTTATTGACCAGATACAATAAGGTCTGATGGCCAATAAAGAACTTGAATTTTTTAGCTAGGAGGTAATGTCAAAATTTCTTGACTGCGTACACCATCCCTAAGCCATTTCTTTCTATAGTGGTATGGTTTCTCTCTGCCTGAATGAGTTGTCTATTGCTGTATGCGATGGGATGATCTAATTTTCCTTCATCCACTAGTTGAGCTAGCATGCATCCTATTGCATAATTAGATGTATCCACATGGATGTGGAATGGTTTGTTCCAATTAGGTATCTTTAAGATAGGGGCTCTACTTAATCGTCATTTTAGTTCATTAAATGCTTTCTCACATTCCTCCACCCACATGAGTTGAGTCAATAACCCATAAAGAGGTTTAACGATCATAGCATACAATTGGATAAATCGATGATAGTATCCATAATGACCCATAAAGGCTTGTACTTCCTTCACATTTTTAGGTCTAGGTAAGTCTAGGATTACTTTAGTCTTATTTTTGTCTGTGGAAATTCCGTTCTTTGATACAATATGTCCTAGGATTTTCCCTTGCCTTACCATAAAGATGCACTTTTCTGGGCTCAAGCATACTCAACATTGATGACATTTTTTGAAGGGCCATGCTTTTAATAGCATGCTTTTGCTTTATTTACAAAAATAGCTAAAAATGGCTATCTTCTAAAAATAGCTTATTTTCTAAAAATACACTTCTAAATATCTCCAAAAGTATTTGAATAAATCCATGCGCATTCACACCCTCATGGATCTCCACCTCCTAAATCAAAACACAAAACACATTAAAATCCTCAAGGCATTATACCTTCATTCCAAATATTCCATGAAGTATAACATGCCCCCAGTTGTCGAGCAACTGACCTCAGTTGATAAGAATAAAATAGACATGGATGGCCAATCACATGTCCCATCACTAAACAATCATAAACATGTTCCATGTAAAAACACATGCATGGAACTGGAAAATTGGAATTTAATGTGAATGTGAATGATAAGCAGAGTTAAATTCTAAAGGTAATCCAAATGTGATTACAAAAAATGAATATCTCGATGTGATAAAATATTTTTTGGAAAACCATGCAGTTTGAAACGAATTACAAGCCTTTGCTCAATGGAGTAAGAAACTTTTATTATGTCTTGAATTCTAGAATGCATATGCATACAAATTTTCTAAAAATTTCAACAGCATAACGATGCAATTTTGAAAACTAGAAAAATTCTGACAAACAATTTCTATGATATCGGTGCCGACAGGCAGAATCTCTCCACAAAGAGACTGAAAGGGGATTACACGACCTGACAAATATATATATATATTTCTCATCGCAAACTTGCAAGAAAATACTTGTCCCTGTAAGAAGAATACATGCACCATACAAGACAAACCATGTCTAAACTATGCATATACTCTAGGTACGATGCAAAACTTGCATGTTCTATATGCAATATGATGCAAAAAGAGAACATACATGCATATAAATTGACAAAAAACTTATCTAGGGGTTCCAAAAGCAATTTGCAGGTGTGTGCAAATGGTGAAGATGGTCCACACTTCATCCGATTAGTTTTTTCAAGACTCATCCGATAGTTGTGCTTCCTATGCTTTCAATATAGTGGAAAGAGGTAGATGAATTGGCTCATAACTTCACTATAAGAAAATTTGATTGGCGAAATCCTATGCTTCCTTCAGATGCACACGTGCTCTGTATATCCCACATATCATGTAAGCTGAGCAATTATATATATACATATATACATATATATATATATATATATATATATATATATATATATATATATATATATATATATTTTCAACATTCCAAAAACAAAGAACAACAGAGTCTGCACTCTCCTTTAGCGGTTGAAAAGCCAAGCGAAGGATAAAAGTGCTAGAGACTCAAACTGATCTGATGCACACCACATGACTCGTTAATAATGCTGATGGATCTGTCTCCCAAACTCCTCGTGGCTGAAGAGTCAGAGGCTGAGGGGGGCTGTTGTTTCCATCATAGTTTTTTTTTCAATCATAAAAACAAAACAAAAAAAAAACTTCGCGCGTGGAATTCCATGAAAGGGGCTGGCATCAGACGATTACTGAGAGTCATGGAGTCGCTCTCCGTGGGGTTGCCTACTGTCCTAGACACGTGTCCACATTGAAGCGCTCTAAGAGCTGCATCTTATGAGCGCTCCCCGTTCTCGCTTGCAAAATCTCTATTGATTTTGCGTGAAGAAGATGACGAAGAAAATCGATGAAGATTGTTCCTTTGAATCAAATTTTGGTTCCATTTCTATGCTTTCATACTCCCCCCTCCATTCCTTTTCTAGCACTTCTCTTGCCTCCACTTCTTGAAGAATTACCATGTAAATATTTACATAATAACCTTCTTCATCTACACACATTCATGATTAACACTTCCTCATTTACACACTCATCCAAGGTGGCTAAGATCTCCATCCATTTGTGTGGTTCAAATGCTTCATCTTGGAAAATTTGAGGCATATACAATGGATCATCTATGGGTCGGTAATTTTGATGCCCGATTGGCCATAATTAAGTTTTGTTTTTTTTTTCTCGTTTTGCCTCTTTGCACATCCATAATTGCGCATCTTTGTGCATCCATGGTTGATCACTAGATCATGCACTATGAATGGAAAAATCATCTTCTTCTTTATGTATGGGATTCCATTGTAGTGGGGGCTCATTCCTATATGAAAAGGTATGCAAATTTATCTTTGTGGTTGTCCCTTGGTGTTGTAAATACAATGCATCTCTTCCCCAATGTTGTAATACTTTGAGTTGTCTCATAAAAGTCGTCCTAATATCATTTCATAATTATTGGCTTTTCCAAATTGACATATAGCTAGAGTAAGTTTGAAATCTACTCCGCCGGCAGTTAGCTTAATCTTCTCCAATACCAGGATCCTCAGAGTCCTCCACTATCTAAGTCTTAGGTTCGAATCTTTTATCCATTTCAGATTTAGGCTCTAGTTCTTTTAATACTTGTCCTTTGGCTTCAGCTTGCATAATGGCTTTTAATGGTACTCTATATTTTTGATCACTTCCAGATGATTCAATGACTTCTATCACATTAATCTGGGTAGTGTTATGAACCTTATTGGGGTTTTTTGGGTATTCTCTAAACAAATGCTCCTTGCCACAATCATTGCAATAACCTTCCCATGTTCTAGGAGGTGGTGGGTTGTATGGCAATGTGCATTACCTTATAAGCTGGTGCTTTAGGTGTAGTGTACATCAAGTTCGCATATTGTGGTCCATAGGAATTTTTGTACCCACCATAACCTTAATATTGTTGCTCATAAGTTTGCTCATACTATACCAAGATGTCATCATAAGGATAGTATTCTCCCTCGGTCTGTTCATATCCTTGATTTTTTGCTTTTGCACTAGCTAAAGGTGTAGCTCGTACTATGGCTCTTTCCATGTTTTGTTGTGGTTGAGTGTATTTGACAGGCACTACATTATGTGGATGGGGTGGTTGTTGTCCTAACATTGGTTGAAGTTGTCCATACCCTCCTTTGTCATATGGCCTAGGTGCTCCTTGTGGTCTTGGATAAGGGTTGTATCTAGGAATCTCTCTAGCTTGCTCTCTAGAAGGATATCCGTAAGGTCTGTATTGGGGTTGAGTTACTAGCCTTGGTTGTCTATTATACGGGAAATTCTCAATAGTGTGGTTGGTGTATTTCTGCTCAATATGACAATACATGTTGGGTCCTTGGGGCAATTACTATTGTATGGGTAAGGTTGCTGCATGCCTAAACCTCCTCTTGTCCAAGTATGAGATGGATGGTCTCCACCACACAGGTTACCTCTTCGCAACATGGGCATT
Organism: Ceratopteris richardii; assembly: GCA_020310875.1. Lineage (NCBI taxonomy): Eukaryota > Viridiplantae > Streptophyta > Polypodiopsida > Polypodiales > Pteridaceae > Ceratopteris > Ceratopteris richardii. The sequence continues at coordinate 85,494,954 of CM035415.1, forward strand.
GCCATTGGGGGGTTCTGATAGTTCTTTTGTCTATGCACTCCTAATTTTTTGGCCACCAATTTTGCTAATTCATCCACATTACTTGAATTAGACGTTATAGTACTCCTAGTGTCTTCTAATTTAGTGGGGCTTTGTGGATTTTTGAGGTCATTTGCTAGATTCTCCTCTAAGTCAATGCATTCTTGAAGGCACTCACTCACTCTCTACAATCATTTTACGCAAACTAAGGTTCTCAATGTCTCATTGGTCAATCCATCTAAGAAGAGGGATATCATCTTTTGTTGTGAGGGCCTCTCTGTTACTAGGCATCTGTCAACATATTGGTTAAATCTTCGGGCCACTGTTTTCACTATTTCATTTGGGGCTTGTTTAAAGCTATGAATCAAGGATGACAAATTGAGTTTGATTCCTCGCTTGGTGAATTCTCCAATAAACTCTTGGCAGAATTGTTCAATATTTCCAAAGTGATTTGGGTCCAAAGGTTGGAACCAAGTTAAGGATGTTCCTGTAAGGGTTAGCCCAAAGGATTTATGTTGCATGAAAAGGCCATCAACTTGCTCCGCATCCAACACTTTTGAATTCTACTATATGGTCATAAGTCTCGCCCGTGCCTTCATAATGATTCCTCATGCATTTAGGGACTTGGATTGGTCTCAGCCTTCTCACTAGCTCTGGGGATCTGATCATTATAGGAATTGCTAGTCTGATAGGATGCATTCTTGGTCCAACACCCGGTTGTGGTCTTGACCTAATGGGTGGCCTATTCATATTTCCTATCCCTGGATTGGCTTGGTTGTGCGAATGTACTCCCGACGTAGTGAATTGAACATGTGTTCAAGTAGGAATGCTTCGTTGACTTGTTTGTCCTGACATCGTATTCTCTATTCCTTGGTGGGATCCAAAAGGGTTTTGTGAAGTAGTTGCCTGCTCTCGAGGAGGGATAACAAGAAATCCCATGTATTTCAATTGAGACCAATCAACTTCATCTACCGGCCAATATCTCCTTTGGTTTCGGTCTAGGTATGTGACTCTAGACTCATCCTCCAGATCCTTTAGCTCATAGATAGTTACTAGGCTTACTTCCTCTCCTTGTGTGGGTGAATCAGTTTGTAAAAGTTGGTCTAACCCATGGACCAAATATACATCCAACAGATGTCATCTTGAGGTATTAGGTCTCGTCTTAAGACTTGAGTCACCACGGACTTGCCCCTTGGGGTGGTCATAGTGTCTCCACCACTAGGTCTTCCTGAAGTTCCTGGTCCTAGTTCCCCTCTTCTGTTTATCTAGTCAGGGTTTTCCGTCACTACATAGATCTAGCCTAACTTGTTCATGTAAAATCCTCCTTCGTACTTGATTGGGGGTCTCAGAATGATTGCTGAACACATAGAATTTACCATTCTTGCTACCGATCTACTTATGCCATCAAGGTAAATAGGCATTCCCTATTGATTAGTGGATATATATTGCAAGGAAGTCCGATATTCACTCTCTATGGTGGACATAAAGTTCTCCCTCTGAACTGAACTATGCATGTCCTCTAAGGCCATGGTTAGTTCCTCCTTCGAGTCACTGGATGTTTCTGAGTAGACTGAGTGAAGGCTTGCTTGGGTTGCACTTCCTATCGATGAAATGGCACTTCTCTGACTACTTAGCACCCTTCTTGAACCTGACTTCATTCACCTCTTAAGTCTATTCCTTCCCTCTTCTCTCCCTTAGTTTTATCTTAGATTCCTCAGAGTTTAATTTTAGTGTGTCTAGATTGCTTTGGATGATACCAGTGATGGGCGATATGATACTAGGTGGGCACGATACGATACCACTCCAGATGATGCCTCTTTGATGATATGATACTACTGTTGTGGCGATACGATACCAATAGTACACCACGATATGATACCATTGATTGACACGATACGATACTACTAAGCAAGGTGATACGATACTAGATTTGTCTCACGATACGATACCAACCTCAGGACATGATACTATTGCAAGAGATGATATGATACCAAGAAATTCTAGGCATGATACGATATCGGATAAGCATGGTGATACGATACCACTAGTGGAATGATATGATACCATTCTTGCCAATGAGACGATGTTGCGAGCTAGACGATACGATACCTTGATCTGGATGATACTTCACTCTTGACAATACAATACCGATTTTATGGCAATACGATACCAAGAGAAGGATGATACGATATCAAGTGGACTACGATAGGATAACACCTAAGAATCGCTATTGTGATACCAACACTTGGCGATACATGATACCTTGAAAGTATCATGATACCTCAAGGGGATATGCATGATATGATACTAGGTGAGTATCGCGATACTAGGGAATTTTGGTATCACGATACAAAAACTCAACCATTGTGATACTATAGCCAAAAGTGACCAAAATTATTTTTTTTTTGTGCAAAGTGCTTGCTTCTCTCTCCTCTTCACTTTTAGCCCATTGTGCCACTCAAAACCTTCTATTTTACCACCATATTGATTGAACCAGCTCATTGCTTGTCCTTCCAATGTGGCAGCAAATTGCTGAAGTTTAATGTCATCACCATATATAACTGGGTATCCATTAGCTGTCCATTTTATCTCAAATTGAGCCACATGGCAATCAGCATCTTCTTTAGAGCCTCCTCTGAAATGAGCTACTTTGACTTTGGGATTGGGAGGTGGTTGCACCATTGGCTGTGGTTGAGGTGTACGCCTAGTTCTTTGACCGGTCGCCCTTGCAAGTGGGTCGAGCTAGAGTTGTCTTCTTACTCCTACAGTTGATTCTGTTAAGAATAGCGCTCCAGTTATACCGCCCACTAACCTTACCTCTGTTGCACCTATTTCTCCTTATTCCTCTTCTGTTTCCATATTAGCTTACTCCTCGACTTCGTACCAATCGTAGAATTCTGAGGATGAATCCACATTAGCTGCCTTTGCTTGTGCTCTTGTAAAATACACTTTACCAAATCGTTTCCTTCTTTCCTTCATGCAGTTCTTTCTTCATTAGCAGCACAGTAGGATTGCCAAATGTGTTAGGGTTAGCATTCAACACATCTCTACTTGTTTCTGAACAATCAAACTTTAGCAGTGATCTACTTCACACAAAGAATACACTTCCAACAGATTTCAGATTCAGCACTGTTACACTACGACAAAATCTCTCTTCAATGAACATAACACAAATAGACAAGGATTCATTCTTGCGCTGAATATACATGAGTAAATTACTCCATTAGAGTTTTCTACATCAGGTATTACATGATGGAAAATTTCATTAAAACTTTTGACTATAGAAAATACATTATGAAATAGGTAAATATGCCTTTGAAACGAAGATTTCGTAATTTTTGTTTCACCATTATCTTGCACCATTAGAAGAATGGAGTCTCTTTCTCTTCTGGCGTTGTTCTCTCTGAGGACACTTCTTTCTTTTTTCTTCTTGGAAAGATTTCTTCTTGCCTCTTCTGGTTTCTTTCGCTCTCCCTCTTGGAGACGCTTCTTCCCCTTCCTAACCCCCTTTTCGTGAATGAAATACAATTACTCTCTTTATTGTGACATCAACACCTAACAAAAAAAAATTGTTTGTTAAAATCCGAGCAAGAAAATACAAATTCAACAATTTTTTGACTCAACAACATCCGATTGAGTAATATCTAAGTTAACAGACTTTCAAAATTCAGATTAACTATGTATCCTCAAGATTCTTCTATCCTCAACACTGATAAACTATGAAAAATCTATGAATGATTCAACATGTGCAATACATAATTCTCAGGCTATGTCACATGCAAAGCTTTGACATGCACGCTTTGATCATCTACATTTTTCTAGTTTGCTACACCTACAGAAATATAAAATAGTGCCCTCTTTGCCCAAACTTGAGGCACCTTGTAAACATGTTTGTGAAGGCCATATTTTGGGCAAAATGCAGTGTTCCTCATCCCCAAAAGATGGTTTAGCTCAAGCTACTCAAAAATTGCAGCTTGTTCATATTGATGTTTGTGGTCTTATCTAGATACCCTCCTTTGGGAACTACCTTTATGTCATGACTTTTATAGATGATTTTTCCAGGCATGCATGGGTGTATCCACTGAAAGCAAAGTTGTAAGTGTTTATGTGCTTCAAACAGTTTCTGATTTTGGCTAAAAATCTATCAGCATGTAAAATGGGCACCCTCCGTTCTCATTGAGGGGGGTAATATATGTCTTCTGACTTTAATGCATTTCTAGATAAACATGGCATACAACATCGGTGTAAAGTGTCATATACACCTCAAAAAAATGGAGTTGTTGAAAGGAAGAAGAGTTTACTATTGGCATTCAAGGTCAAGCACAAGACATGAGAACACATCAAAGAAGTGGACACACAAGAAGAAAGGAGCATGTAGGGAGCTCCAAGAAGTATATTGCAACAATAGCGTAGCCACAGGAATAGCTCATGAATGAATGACTCTCCTGCCAACCATATGCCTCTATATATCTCTCTCTCCAAGGGTCTACCTTCTTGGGCAGTTGGATTGTCCAAGTGTCAACCATGTAACTACATGTGCGCCAAGTGTCCTAGTTAACCAGAGTTAACTCAAGTGGATGCTTCTAGAAGGTTCTAGAGCTCTTTGGGTAAAACATTCTCCCCATGTAGTCCATGGGGTTTGAACCCAAGATCTCCTCCTTCACTTCCTTGAGTCTTAACCACTAAGCTAAGTGGATTACTTGGTTACAAGATTACATGACCTTCCAGTAAGTCTAGAGTCGAGATCTTTGGTCATACATACAGATGACCAAATGGTGTCCATTTTTAGATCTGTCTGAACTCGTTGGACCCTTAGATCATAGATTACTTTATTACATTCTTTGCCCTTGGAAAATATTTTCATCCTTGAAAATTAGAGCTATATATACTGTAGGAAACCCCTGAGCCGCATGTTCTAAAACTTGAAGGACATGCATTCATTCAATCAGGTTATTTACTTACAACTTGAAAGTAAAAAACCTTATCATGTTCTAAAACTTGAAGAACATGATCGGTTTGTCCACTTGAAACTTGAAAGTAGAAAACCTTCTTTGATTGGGACCAACTTAAAACTGGAAAGGTTGAAAATGTCGTTGGATTGTGGAAACTTTTCCCCATGTTGAATTTTCTTCAGTTCCATCCTTCCATTTTACTAAGCACTCTTCGTACAAGTGACTTCTTGTACGTTTATCTCGGGTGCAAAGTATCCTTTCAGGTTCATGAGGAACTGTTTCACTTACGGAAAGTGGAAGTATAACTTGATGTCCAACTAAATTATCTGAATCTGTTAGATTCTTCCTAAGTTGACTAACATGGAACATTGGATGAATTCAACTATCATCCAGAAGTTGCAATTCATAAGCCCATAAGCCAACTTTCTTGGTGATTGGAAAAGGATTGCAATATCTAGGTGACAACTTGGTGCATTGACTAGTCTTGAAATTTTTCATCTTTCAGGAATATGAAGATAAAATTGATCGCCAACCTGAAAAGTTACATCTCTTCACTTTGGATCGGCATAAGCCGTTGCACGATCTTGAGCATTCTTTAAGTTTTCTTTAGCTATCTTAAGTTTAAAGTTCATGTCTTGAAGGAATTCTTGAGCTGCTTGAACTCTTTCATTTTGGAGTCCCACTACATATGGAGACCTAGGCTGGAATCCATACATCAACATGAATGGACTAAATTCAGTTGATGAATTCTTGGCATTGTTATAGACAAACTCAACTAAAGGAAGATAATCTTCCCAATCAATCTATTTTGAAGTGACATAAGCTCTGAGTATGTCTTCCAAGATTTGATTGACTTTCTCTATCTGTCCGTCCATCTGGGGATGTTCAACTATACTTAAACTTAGTTTAGTTTCAAGTTTCAGAGTCTCTAACTCCACTGCACCCCAATTCAGCATCGTCTTAATTCTATAAGGTCCTTCCCAGTTTGGAAGTCATTTTCCCTTACTTGTGTCTGGATTTGAGGTCTATGGAGAAGAACTAACATGCCTGTTTGTAAGTTATTGTTCCATAGATTCCAATCATGTGCCTCCTTCCTCTTCATTTGAGTTTCTATCAATTTATTTGTAGCATGAAGATGTATTTCTTCCACTTTGTGCAGTGCTCCAAGCCTCTGAGAGACACCACAATCTTTCTTTCCCTGCATGAATGCTAGTTTTGGTGACCCATGCAGAAATTCAAAGGGTTCAATAGGCAATATCCCATAAACCAAATGGAATGGAGAATATCCAGTAGCTTCTTTGTAAGGTAATCTGTATGCCCATAAGGTACCTTGATAAGCTATGCCCCAAGAAGTGGGTTGTAACATACATTCCTTCCTTAACATGACAAGTAATACCTTATTGGTGGATTTTGCTTGTCCATTAGCTCTTGGATAATAGGTACAAGAGGTCCTATGTAGAATTTTGTACCTGTTAAAAAATTCATGTAGGACCTTGTTCACAAAATGAGTACCTTGGTCTATACAAATTTCAAGGGGACATCCAAATCTTCAAATGATGTTACTATAAATGAAATCAACAATAATTTGAGCGGTGCAATCAAGGGAGGCAATAGCTTCAACCCACTTTGTTGCATTGTCAATGGAGATCAATAAATACTTTTCTCTCTTTAGGATCGGCAGAGGATAGATGGGCCCTAGGAAATCTAGCCCCTACTTCTCAAATGGTTGCCAAGAAGTGGAGATAATCAAGGGATTGTGCCTCTGCTTTGTTGGCTTGGGTCCACACCTCTGATAAACATCACATGCTTTTTCCCATTCCTCTACATCTTTGAATAATGTAGGCCACCATAGGCCTGCATCAAGGATTCTCTGGCTCATAATATGTCCTGGAAGGTGCCCACCACCTGCTCCTTCATGTGCAGATTTAAGGACTTCCCTCACTTTGTCTTCTTACATGCATTTTCTAAACCTGTTATCTTTTCCCTATCTATATAATATTCCCTCAATGAAGGTAAAATGTCTATTTTTGATTGACAGTCTCTTTCTTTGCACAACACTTGCCCTCTCTAAATACAATCCAGTTTTAATAAAATTCTTGATATCATCATACAAACCTTTTGCTTGTACAACGAACAGATTAGCATCTAGAAAATCATCATTTACTCCAATTGCTTGATCCATTATGTTGATCCTGGATAGGTGGTCTACCATGACATATTCTTTTCCTGGTCTATGGACTACAAAAAGTTCAAATTCCTAGAACAAAAGTAGCCACCTTCATATCCTCCCAGTCGCTTGTGGCTTGTTCAATAAGTACCTGATGGTTGATGACCAGTGATGATAACAATTTTCACACCTAGCAAATAATGACGAAACTTTTGTATAGCGAAAACCATTGCGAGGGCCTCCCTTTTTGTGGTGCTATAATTTTTTTTAGCCGTAGTCCAAATTCGACTAGCATACTGAATAGGTCTGTCAAGTTTGTATTCTTCGCTATGTCAAGCCAAAGCTGCACCCATTGCATATGCACTCGCATCTACATGTACGTGAAAAGGTTTTGACCAATCTAGTGTGATAAGAATTAGTGCAGCCACCAATTTGGACCTTAATGTCTGATAAGCATTCTCTTCTTCTTCTTCCCATTTAAAGGGTACTTCTTTACCTGTAAGTCTAGCCAGTTGCCTGTCTATCTCTACATACATTTTGATAGACTTTCTATGGTACCCAATATGCACCAAAAAACTTTGAATCTCTTTAGGGTGTTTGAGTTTATGTAACTTTAGTATAGAAATAATTTTATCAGGATCCGAAGCCATACCTTTAGCCGATACCACATGACAGAGGGTTCCTTCTGTCACAAGGAAATGATATTTATTTGGGTTTAGCTTTAGTTTAGTTTCCCAACATCTTTTAAAAATATTTTGCAGCTGTCTCTTTGTGAGATCCTGTTAATGAAGAAAAGTCATCCATGAAAATTCTGAGTGTTTCTAGCAATAAGGGTCCAAAGATGAGGTTGAAAGTTCTATTAAAGGTGGTTGGAGCATTTTTTAGTCCAAATGGCATTTTTACATGCACATATGTTCCCCAAGGTGTGATAAAGGCGGTCTTTTCACGATCCTCTGGGTAGATGGATATTTGATTATAGCCACTAAAGTCATCCATAAAGCTATATAATGCGTGTCCAGCCACTTCTTCAATGAATTGCTCTGCAAAAGGCATGGGGAATCCATCTGGAATGGTCACCTTGTTGAGTGCTCTAAAGTCAACACAAATCCTGATTTTCTTGGTATTCTTCTTTGGTACTATGACCATTGGTGAAAGCCATCCTGAGTGTTCCAGAAGAATGATGATTCCTGCATCCTTCATCTTCTGTATTTCCACATAAATAGCTTCAACATATTTTGGGTTAAGTCTATAACTCTTTCCTCTTATTGGTTTGGCTCCATAACCAAGAGGGATTCTGTGCTCTCCATAATTGGCAAGCACTCCTTCTAAGTCTTTATAATGCCACACAAAAACATCTGCATAATGTGTTGTTAGCAGTAGTCAAGGAACTGAGGGACTCACAAGACAAGGACGCTTACGCAAGGAGTCAGAACGAAGAGAAGGCACAAGCAGACAGAGTAGTCAACGACGATCTGGCAAGTAGGCCGTTATTTTTTCAGGAAGCTAAAACATATCAAAGGGATGGACACACAAGGAGAAGGAGCAAGTAGGGAGCTCGAAGATGTGTATGACAAATCGATAGAGGAAATCCCTACAAAAATAGTGATTTTCATCACTAAAAGCCATTGTAAATACCATTTCATATTTTGGTAGCTCCATTTTGTGCAAGCCAAGGAGTCCTTGAGCTTGAGGAGCATTAGAAGTAGCTACCTACCAGTTTTCATAATTTTTAAACTCCGTTTGAGCCTCCAAATAGGACCTAGAACCTAATTTTTAACTAGGCCGGACACTAGGTCTGGACATGGCCAAAACCTAGTCAAAAACTATAAATAGAGCTAGAGAGCTCATTTTTGAGGGGATCTTGTAATTGATTTGAACTTGTATGAGCTTTTTGGAAGTAATCTAAAGAACTCCATTGCTTCTCACTCTTTGTCTTACCTTGTGTGCGCGCGTGTGTGTATGTGTGTGCATGTTAGTGTGCATGTTAGTGTGCTTCTCACTCACACACTTGTGCCTTCACTTGCTCGAGGTCTTCATACCATCCTCATGTCTTCCCGGATTGACATTAAAGGAGGTGCTACTCATCAGTGAGCTACACCAAATTTTGGCGTCGTTGTCGGGGATCGAGCTTTGAGGACGAGCGTGTGATGGTAAGACTTAGATTTGAGACGTTGGTGTTGTAGGTAAATTCTTTACTTTTCTTATTTTTCTCTTTCTTACCTCACCACCATCATCACCATCATCATCCTCACCATATCCGACTTCCATCTCCATCATCGCGAAGAATTTCAGTATTTTGATCATATCACCTTCTCCACCTCATTTCCCTCATTCCACTTGTGAGAGAGAGCGAGAGAGCGATATTGCGTGCGTTGTTTTTTGCATGTTTCTTGATCATTCTTGCAGGTTCTTGCTGCATCATCATCTCCAGCACTCCTCGCAGGTACGAAAAATCACGAAACTGTCTCTGTGTCGCCGACGTCTGTCGATCGTGATCGACAGAAAAATCGGCCATTTGGTAAAACAAAGTACACCATAAGGATAGACATAAGGAGCACACTCTAAATCACCTAAAACAATTAAAAAATTCCGTGTTTCTCTGTCAACCGCGACCGACACCATCGATTGCAATCGACAGCCACGATCGACAACATCTGTCAATCGCGACCGACAGACCTATCGATCGCGACCGACAGAGATGACCGACTGACCCTGTCAATCGCGATTGACACCATCGATCGCGATCGACAGCCATGACCGACACCTCTGTAAGTCGCGATTGACACCGTCGATCGCGACCGACTGAATTTTGATGATTGACTGAAATTCTCGCGTGGCCACGTGTCTATCGCGACGGACACAGCCCCGATCGACTGAATTTACGGTGAAAATCCCAAAAAACGTGTCGATCACGATTGACACCATTGATCGCGATTGACAGGACCCACGATCGACTCTGTTGATCGCGATTGACACTGTTGATCGCGATTGATGTGTCAATCGCGACCGACAGGCCCCGACGGACACCTCTGTCAATCGCGATTGACAGACCTGTCGATCCCGATTGACATGCTTTTTCGGCCAATTTTCTAGGGTTTTTAATACCAAGTTTTTGGGGTAATTTTTGGCATACCTATCAAATAATTAGTGATTTGTGAGGTCCCTACAACTATGTCTTGAGAAAAATATTGTGTATCAAATACCATACCTAGGGGGAACTAAACCAAGGGATCTCTAGAATTGTTTGCAATAAAGACAAGGGACATAATTGATATCCAAATTACATGCATGAACTTGATCTGTCTGTCATTTGAATTTAAGTCTTGAGCTAATTTTGGGACTCTCACAGGTCCATTGAGAGCAATTGAGAGCATCCAAAGCAAGGGTTTCTTTGCAAGCTTGAGAACCGGGTTCTTGAGCATCATAAAGCAAGGGATCAACAAGTAAGGTCGGAATATTCTCAACTCCCTTTGTCAATTCCTAGCTTAGGCTAAGTTCGAGTAGTGCTAGGAGTAAGTCAGGACAACGATAGGCACAAGAGAAGTCAAAGACTATCTAAGAAATCAAGTTCAAGGGATGACCTGTGTGTGACCAATAACTTTAAAGGAAAAGAATTTAACGTGGGACGATCAACTTAAGTGCGGAAAATTAACTCAAATATTCCTAACGATGCGATATCAGACAAGATCATAAACACGATAACACACTAAAAAAGAATCAAGTGACTGACACCAATTGATCGGCAACGAGGTTGTACTTAGGGCAAAAATTGGGCTACTTAAATAGGCATATGAACCTTAGATCAGGACGACATCTAGTAAGAGATAGACAAAGTCTTAGGTCTTCAGAGGCTAGCGTTAATCATACTGCTAGGTCTTGGGCCCAGCAGTTGAGCCACCACTCGCATTACCCTAGCTCTGAGACTAGTGAATCAGAGATGTCTCAAGGTATGGAGAGACCTGCGGGGAGTTCAGGTGTGCCATATTTGTATAGGGTGGAAGGTCCCTACAAGACGCAGCTGGAATACCTTAGGACCAACCGATTAGGTGCTAGCATCTATTGGGGCCGCCTAGGAAGATCCGTGGTCTAGATTAAAAACCCGGACCAATCCATTGGACTAGAACACCCAGCTGTCAAGTTTGAAAACGGAGCATACTTGGACAAAGAAGGAACCATATATGTGGTCACTAGTCACCCAGACAGGACAGATGAATTCGGGAATGTGATCCCTGAGACGGACATAGGTGACCTAGAGCAAGGGAACATAGGAGGAGAGCCTAGGACCCCTCGAGGGAAATCTGTTCTTACTAGAATCCTCAATCCCGAGTGGGTTCCCCAGGACAATAAGAGTATAGATCTGCTCCTAAACCAAGAGAGCGATGAAGCCTTTTGGAGGTATAAATCAAATAGGCCAAATGATGTAGGGTCAATCCTGATCTATGAGTTCAAAGATCCTGATAGCCTAGGCAGAGTGACCTACTTAGATCACGCTTCAGAGAGGATCTTTGTGGTTACAGAACATGACAGGCATGCTTATACTTGGAAGGGTGAATTCGTTTTCCCCCAACCAAGATCGAACGTGTCCTATGGTCACCTGGGAGCTGGAGCATCCCAAGCTCATGGAGCTCAAAGAGACAGAAGTAGAGATAGGCCAGAAGTAAGCTTTGCCAACCCAGGGGGCAGAGAAAGAACAAGAACGGAAACAAATAGAGTGGAACCTGAGTTACTTAGAGCTCCAAGGAATCAAAGAAATGCGGATGAGTTCCCTCTACCAAGACCTAGAGAGCACACAAGGACTTTGAGACCGACTCAGCTAGTTAAGTCCATGAAGAACTACTTCGATGGCACTGGAGATCCATACGATCATGTGGCTGAGTTTAGGCAAGTCTTGAGAGCTGAAAAAGTTGAAGATCTGTTCACACAGTACAATGCCTTTGGTCTAACCCTTAGGAACACCATCCTGACATGGTTTCAGCCACTAAACGAGAGGCAGTTCAAGAGCATAGACCAACTTCTAGAGGCATTCATTATCAAATTCTCTAAAAGTGGCATAAGACATAACACTTCCTCGCTGATTCACAGCTTCAAGCAAACCCCTCAAGAAACCGTGAGACTTGCCGGAAGAAGATTTAGGCAATACCTAGAGAGATGCCCTACCCACACCAGCTAAGCAAGTGGCTTTATTCTTGGATGGATTGCTAAGTACCAAATTGAGATCATATGTGTACTTGAAGGACCCTAGGACCATAGAAGAGTGCGTACGCATGTGCATTGACATTGAGGATAACCTAGGGGAGGAATTAGAGCTTTCAAAAATCTATAAAGATACTGATAGTTCTTCTAGCCTCTCTTCCACACAATCCACATCTATTGAGGAATTAGCAGAGAAAGTAGCTCAGAAATTAGGTGTCACTAGCAAACAGATCCCAAGATTTGCCCCTGTGAAAAGATGCTATACTTGTGGAGGTGACCATATGGCAAATGTATGTCCCATTATGGCTCAACCCCAAGTAAATCCTAGTAGCCAGTACTGCACCATAGAACGAAGATACACAAATCACACAACACAAGACTGCCATACAATAAGCAAGCAGTTAGGCAACCCTACCCTCAGCCATACCCTCAACAAAGCAGATACCAGATTCAATACCCACCACAACAGTATACTAGGCCTCAACAAAATTACCAACCGCAATATCAGGCCCAACTGAGACCCCAGCCAGTGCTAGCACAACAACCACTTGCTCCTACTAATGTGATTCCGGTAAAGTATGCAGCTGCAGAAGAAAACCTGAATAGAGCTATAGTCCCAGTAACACCATTAATTTCAGAAAGTGATCCTAGTGACCATAGCTTTGATTCTACGCATGTTGATAGTCCCCAGGCTTACTACATGCAGTCTCCTGAACATGGTGAGTCCTACTACAGTGAGGAACCGAGTGAACCTATTTGGAAGCCAAAGTATGCTAATGTCATGTATGAAAACCCCAACTCTAGACCTCAACCTAGGCAAGTAAGACCCCCATTTCCTAAAGGACCATGCTACAGATGTCAGGGAGATCATCTCATTCGTGATTGTCCCTTGCCTCCACCTACACAACCCCAGTCAGTGACGATCCAAGGCTATTGCTAGGAGTGTGGAAAGGAGCATCTCTTATGAGACTGCCCAAAGAATCCTAATAATAGGCCGAAAATCACCCCTATCAATGTCGTTGGGTTAGTTGTAGACTCCACCGGAAGTGTGACGTCCACTACACCAGTACAAGTGATCACTAGAGGCCAAGCCTTGCAACAAAACCAAAGTTTAGGCCAGGAAAAGAGCCCAGATGTTAGTGAAACGGAGAGCATGACAAAGAAGAGGACTAGAGCTTGGAGAGATAGTCGTGAAAGAATGAAAAGACAATGGGCAAAGAAAATGAGTGAACTTGAGGAAAGCCTAAGAGAAACGAGAGCCAGGATAACCAAACTCACATCTCAAACTCCCTCTCACACTACCCCTCCTCCACCATTCCCAACTCCATCCGACCCACCACCTTCCAACCCGCCTCACCTAATCCCACCACCCCCTAGAGTAGGATCAGTCCTAGTAGATCCCACTCCCGAGGACCTAAACATGATGCTTAAAGCATATCAGGCCAGAATCCAAGATGGGACAAACGTAATTGATCATGGAAAGTGCTACCCTAGAGCAAAATTAGAGCTTGAACGAACTAAAATTTGTGCTAAGATGGTGGAGTTGTCTCAAACCATGTTTGAAGCCAGCCGCCTCTTCAACATATCTAGCTCAGCCAAGACGCAGCTGCACTTTGAAGGACTGTTAGAAAGAATAGAGAGGCTAATTGCACAATCAGAAAAGGAACCCGACTCTCAACACAAGGACAAGGCAAGTGAAAGAGTAGGTCTTCCTGCCCAAGAAGCCTATGTGCCTAACTCTACGGAGCCAGGCACATCATCTTCTATGAATTGGTTCACACCAGAATTCCTACGAGAGATTCAAGAAGACAAATAGGCTAAAGAAAGTGAAGTCCCTCCCCCCATTGAACTTGTGGATGATGCACACGACCAATTCCCACAAGACATCCCATCCATTTATGAGGAGCATGAGAGCACCCAATCTCAGGAAAGATTAGACTTTGAGTCTAACTCTCTACAAGAATTACCCCACTTCAGAGGCCCATGGGAAGCTAAGTCTACTTGTATGAGAGCACCCACGGTCATGGTACGAAATGAGGACTCAGTCATACCTAGGAACACAGAGGTAGTGAAAACACTATAGTACAGTGCAACCTCACCTTAGAAGAGCTACTCAAAGTAAGGCCGGAGCTATGGAAACATGTAGCCAAACAAGTACCAGAGATAGCAAAACCTCGTTCCCAGGTAGGATCCCAGAGAACAATGCCAGAAATACCCTTGGACAAGATAGGAGACATGAGTGAGGGCGAAGAGGGAAACACATATCTTCCTATCACCCATCAGGGATACACCACCAAGGCCATTCTAGACTCAGGCGCAGGAGTTGCAATTGCTACCACTTCCCTATGGAAGCGTTGGGGCAAGCCAGCACTCAGGCCCACGAGGATGAAATTGCAAATGGCCGATGGTCACATAGAGAGACCCTTAGGGTTGTTAGAAGGAATAACTCTCACCACATGTGGTGTTGAGTTCGAGCATACATTTGCTATATGTGATATTAGCAAAAATCATGCCTATGAAATGATCTTGGGACGACCCTTTATGCGACAGTTGCAAGTGGTACAGGACTGGGGAACCAATTCCTTGTACCTGCAACACTTAGGTGTTACGACCAAAGTGAATCTCAAAGATTACTCTCATAGAGATGTCCCTCCTATCCAATGGAATCCCCTCCATAGATCCAAAGATGATACGAAATCGGTGCATTCCATAGGATCAGGATCCTCATGGATGCATGAAGACACCCACTTATGGATGTGCAAAGTAGCAGTAGAAGAAGAGAAGAGAGAAAAATCCAGAGAGATAGGTGCAAAAGAAACACATAGATCAATTCAAGACTGTTGCTCTAGCACAATGGTGAGAACCACGTTAAGAAGCTCCACCTCCTTAATGTCAATCCGCGGAAGAGATAGGAGTGATATGAAGATCGTGAATGTGAGATGAAGTGAGAGTGAAGGTGAGAAGCACAAAGATGCACACACACATACACACACACAATGAAGAGACAAGCAAGACACAATGGAAGGTGGGAAAATAGCTCTATTACTCAAGAACACTCTTACAAGCTCAAACTAGCTCTAGGCTCACACTAACCAAAATGAACCAACCTCAAAAATGAGCTCTCTAGCTCTTTTTATAGTTTCTAGACTAGTTTTGACCGGTTTCACATCTAGTGACCGGCCTAGTTAAAAAATAGGTCCTAGAGGCTATTTGGAAGGGTAAACGATGTCTAAAAATAACGAAAATTGGTACGAGCAATCTACCTAAGCTCCTCAAGCTCGAGGACTCCTCGGCTTGCACAAAATGGAGCTATGAATTAGAAAATGGGATTTTGTCTATATTACATATGTTACAAGAGTGATGAAAATCACTGTTGGATGTTTGAAGAGGTAATAAAAACATAGTTGTTTGAAAAATGATCCGACTGGCTCCCTGCTCCATGGTTACATGCTTCCGCGTCGTCTGTGCCTCTGGCTGCTTCCAACACCCCCCTCCCTCTCGCTTCTGTCGTCCCTGACAGAACCTTGTTGTGCGGTCTGCCGGATGTAGTTTTGTAGGAGGTCGTGAGCGAGGGTGTGCTCAGATACTCGAATGCCTCGGGCCAGATCAGCCTCGAGTTTCTCCCAATCTATTGGTTGCGGTTCGTCGGATGGTGGGAGTCTGTAATGCGTGGAATACACCAACTGTTCGCAGGCAAATAATTGCAATAAGTGAGTCGGCCTGCTGATGAACACTTCAGAGTGGTATTCCCAAAAGCCGGTTGTGAACATTTCTTCGAATGTCTGCTTGTAGCACGCCGGTAAGTACTTGACTCTGCAATGCCAGGCATAACACACCCGGAGCGATGGCGTCGTACTCATGTCATATGCGAGATCCAAGTTGCCATGCTCAAAGCCCGGGGTATTAACATGTGGTGCTTTGACTCGCCGGAAGACTTTAAATATCATTTGCATCATGTCAAATATCTTGACAGTCATATGCGCTGCTATATCGTCCATACATCTCAAGCGAGGGAGCCAGTGACGAATCGTTGCCATCATGTAGCCAATTGTCGGTGGTCCTGTAGGTGGCCTGAAATATGGGTAGTTCAGCCAGTCTTGGCACTGCTTATTGTTTTGTACTTTGATAGCAAAGGCAGTCCAGGAGCGGCGTCGTGGCACTGGTCCCCAACACGGATTATACTTTAAATGTAAAGGTGCCTTAACCCATGTGCTCATCATTTCAGGGTACTCTTGTAAAAGACGTGTACGCCAATCTGGTTGATAAATAGTGCCTTGTTGCGCATCCAGTGGCAAGTCTTCAGGCTCAAATTGAGTTGCATGTGAGGGCTTCTTGCCAGTTTGCTTCTCTATGGCCAGCTGGTATTCGGCCATTAGCATGAAGTATGGTTTGTATTGAAGTTCATGCCCAGATATGTACCTGCGTGGGGCCAATTGAGCA
Source organism: Ceratopteris richardii (assembly GCA_020310875.1). Lineage (NCBI taxonomy): Eukaryota > Viridiplantae > Streptophyta > Polypodiopsida > Polypodiales > Pteridaceae > Ceratopteris > Ceratopteris richardii. The sequence continues at coordinate 85,511,724 of CM035415.1, forward strand.
AAGTAGGGAGATTTCAAAATTCTTTCTTCGATCATGGCCATTGCATGTAGCTGGGCCTCGACTCTAGCTGAGTGCGTTGTTCCTATTTCCTCAACAGTTTTCATCCATGCGGGGGTCGGAAGTTCGTACGTCATCTGACCTTCGGCCGTGACGCGTCCGCCTGGGATGGGTTGTGGCTCGTACGCTTCTTCAAATGTTTCCTCCACCGGAATGGTTATGTTCTCGTCGTCAGCTGGGATCTCCGGTGGGGAGTCAGGCCGTGGTGGTGCTTCGTATACATCTATGCGTGATTGGAGAGTGGTTACCTGGGCCCGTAATGCGTTGAGTTCCTCTATGAGGTCAGGGGAGGGGTCCACAGGTTCTGGTACTTCTGCTGCTACTTGTACTTGTTGTGGTGCCGGTTCTCTGAGCTGTAGTAGCTTGTGATCTTCTTTTAACTTCTGATGCTCTTCGTTCATTCGATCATAGTCCTCTAGCAGTCTCACGTGATCCTCTAGCAACATCCGCATCGATTCGGATGGGATTGCCTTGAATCTGCTAGGACTTAATGGTTGTTCTGGATGGTCCAATGCCGCTTCTAAATTCTCTCTATTCTGTTCTTGGAGTCTCTGGTTCTCCTCTTTTGCTGCGGCTAGGTGTCTTCTTAGTAAGCCCATGTTTCGTGTTAACGTTGCATTGCGGACTGTCTGGGCTCTTAATAAATTATCCAAGTCAGCAGTGGCTTCCTTGGTCTTTTCTTCTCTTTCTAGCTCCAATTTGTGATATGCCTCGCGTAATTCCTGGTAGCGGGTGTTCAGGGAGGCATTCTCTATAGACAATAAATTAAGCTGCGACTGTAAGTCATTGGTTGTCCTCTGCAGCTGCTGATAATTATCGCCGAGAGATGTGAATTCATCTCGTACTTGTGTCATACACATGAACATTTGTCGGAATGCATTATCTACAATGGGTGATAGTATTAACGGGGTGCTAAATGAAGATGCAGTAGGTGTGGATGCAATGGGAACGGGGGGTGGGGATGGGAAGGTGGATGATGTAGTGATTGTTGAAAATTGCGGTGTGCCTAAGAATGTTTGTGCCGTGAGTGAAGTGAGCGATGGTGCAGTGGGTGGTGAGATGTCCATGTCGGTGGACGTATCTAGTGCGGTGACCGTGAATATGGGTGTTACACTGGGTGCTGGTGCTGGTGTAAATACGGGATTTACAAAGGTTGAGGAATAATTTACAGGGGGGCTGGCTGGAGCCGCTTGGTGAAAGGGGGAAATAGGGGTTATAGTGGGTTGGGGAGGTGAAACTGGTGAGAATGTTAGTGGGGTTAGATAGGTGAAAGGGTATCTTAAATGTGGGGGAAAAGATGGGAAGGATGAAGGGATGAAGGGGTTAACACGGAGGTGAGGTGGGGTGGGTGCGGTCATGGTGGCATGAATGGGCAGGGTAAAGGCTGTGGCTATGTTGCCGTGGACTGGTGTGGATGTGGGAGGAGCAGGTGGGTGTGCGGGGGATACAGGATGGGCTGGTGAAACATGAGGTGAGAGAGGAGTAGATGGTGTGGATGTTATCTCAAGGATAGTGGTAGTCTGTACAACGGTAGTATGTGGTGAGGAGTCGACTAGGGTAGCTTCTTCGGTGATGGATCTTTCCTGGCGTAGGCGTGCATCTTGCGCCAGGTGGGATGATTGAGGACCTACCGGAACTCGAATATATTCACCGGGCTTCGATAACAGGCGAACTCTGCGAGGGTCATATTGGGGGAGTGGCTTCCTTTGTAAATATCTCAGTGCTTCGACCGGGCCAATGGATTGGACCAGTTCTCTAAACCCTCTGATGTAAACTTCTTCAAACCCTCCGGCGATGAGTTCTTGTTCGATTATGGTTTGGCTCTCTTCTTCAGTCAATTTCTTCCGTGCCCAGACTTTCTCCATCGTGCGATATAATTTCTTGATTGCCAGCGTGTAAGCTGCTGCTTCGAAAGTCTCCTCTTCATGTGTACTGGTGTCACCATGTGCATCGGTTTGTTGGCCTTGGCCATCTGTCTGTTCTTGTTCTTGGGAATCATGCGTGCCCTGGCTGGCTTCGTCATCACCTTCATCGTCATCTGTGGCTGTTCTTTCATCATCAGAGCTGGATACGACCTGTCCTTGTGGCTGATCCCTAGGTGTGGCAGGGTAGCTAGGTCTTTCATATTCTTGAGAAAAGAACTGTCCTTCTGAAAACTGGAACTCATTTGAGAATGCATCCGGCATCTCAAAATCGAATGTTGTGTTTATTGGTTCTGCCTCCATGTGTGGTAATGGGAAAGAAAAGGCTTCCGCACCAATAGTGGTGGGAGCTTCTGCTGTCGTGGTGGTGGGTTCTGTGGTTGCAGCTGCCTGAGGTGCAACGGTACTAGTAGTGCCCTCCGTGACCACTGGTCTAGACAACCTTATGCGAATAGGTTGCACTGTGGGAGCGGCTTCTGTCGGTGATTGTGCTGGGGAGGGTTGTGGTGATGGTGACTCTGGCACTTGGAGGCAAGGAATGGTGCCTCTCATGCGCTTACCCGCCCGTGCTCGGCTGGGCTTCCTGGCTTTCTTCGTCGTTCCTTTGAATGCCTTCAGCTCTTCTCCTGTTAATGCACGTTCAATTGGCAAATCATAGGCCAAGCACATATAAACAATTCTTGTGAGCGCACAACATCCATTAAGCACTTTCTTGCGTTCCCATCTTTGTTGTGCCAAATACATTTGATCAATGATCCAGCTCGCCAGATCAACCGTTTGAGGTCCCGTACATGCCAAGTACAAACCAAACCATATTCTCTTATGTGGCATGGTAAATCTGTCCTGAGCGGGGAATGCAAAATGTTGCATGCATATCCGTAGCGGCTTTGACAGCTCAGGTGTAATTGCTGAGATCTCCTCCCACTTAGTGACATCCCCACGTTTCATAGGGTCCGGAATTAATCTTTCTCGATCTGTGGGCGTGTGGGTGCCATGAATCTTGATGGCAGCTCTGATTAAATCCTTTGAGAGGTAAAACCTTTTGTAAGGTGGATCGTCCACTAAAGAGGGCAAAATAAAAGTTCCTGGGATATCCTTATTCTCTGAGGCCCGCAACGTAGTGATTAAATAATAACACCTATAAAAGTCGGGTTTGGGCAGAGGATCACTGAAATACTCCGTGAAGCCGGCTCTGGCCCAAACGTGAGTTAAGTCCTGGGTGTTCTGTAGGGCTTCGAATTCTCTGGAGAAGAATTGGTATTTTCCCCAAGTGCGGTCATCAAAAGTCATATTTGCTTCAAAGATGAAGTCAGCATCAGCTAATGGTCCTGCTAGGCCTTGGAACCAGTGAGAGTTACGGTGTATCTTTTCTGTGTAGCCCATAGGTGGGTTGTCGATCGGCATGGGCCCTGGAAATCCTTGGAATTCTGGCGGTGGAGCAGTCGGGTGGGATTCTGCTCGTAACACATTGAGGGGCACTGCAGCTACGCTGGGGCCTGCTCCTGATGGTCCTTCGTCGGTTTGCATAATGACTGGTGCGCTATGAGAAAGATCTGCTACAAAAGATTAACACATTAGCATGGAAATTAATTATGATCCCAATAAAGTGAGACCGCAATCCCTTTCCATAACTGATGCGTAACCCGTGTAGCCAAATGCTGTGATGTGATGGATGTAATGCTTCTTGCAGCACTAGTGCAGGTCTCTAGACACCTACACGTTTCAGATTATGCATACATTTCTGGATGAGATTAGATTATGAGTGGTGTGTGATGATGGTGGGTGAATTTATACAAGGTTTAAAGGTTAGTGATTTATCACAAGGTTGTATGTTAGTCGGGGGGTAGTTGGACAATGGGTTAGGGGAAGACGGTTGGACAGGCTTCGGTATCCATTTCCAAAGAGTCTTTGAGTGGGTGGTGGGTTTCTGCTGAGGAACAAAAAGCGGTATCGGGTTTGGTGGTTTTGAAGGGTGAAAAGGTTTCTGAGGGGTATATATTACATGGCTTGAGGGTTGAGATATAATACATTGTTTGGGTACCCAAATCTGCGTGGGTGTGGGTCTATGGGTAAGATATTTCTTGGCGATCCAAATTTGTCGAGTATTGATGCTTGTAGAAGAAGATCGAGAGGACTTTGTCTGCTGACTCTGCTTTTGTTGAAACTTTGTCCTGCTCTCTTCTGCAGTGTTGCTGATAGGCTGTGGTTGCTGTCCTTTTGGCACCCATATTTGTCTCGTGCCGCTTGTTCTATGATGTTGATACTGCTGCCGTCTTTGCCTTATCTGGTGGTGTCGTCGATCTTGGTTCCTCTGTTGTGGTCGACTCCTTCGTGGTTGAGTTTGAGAGGTCCTTTGGACACTCTGCTTTGGAAAAGAAGGGAGATCCAACACTTGCGTGACCTGCCCATTAGGAAGTGATGCGTTCTTTAACTTTAATCTAGGCCAGTCCGCAACAAGTTTGGAAGGATGAGCACCGCAGGGTGTCGTGCTCATTTGGCCGCTGATGCAACCCACCTGACCGCTGATTGTGGCCATCTGCCCAAGCGATTGGGTAGCTGCCTCTTCTAGTTTGCAGGAAGTCCCAGGGAAGATCTCCTGTCGTCCTTCTGATTGACAACTGTCTATAGCCAAGACCGAGCGGGTTGGTGTAGACGTAACGTGATTGATCTGACTCAAGATCTTCCGGTCTTCCATCGCATGTATTGCATAGGGTCTAGGGTTACAAACCTCAGTCGGAATGCCATTAGGGAAGTCAAGCGGTATCACTCGCTTCTGTTCTAAGGTCCCAATCTGTAAGGAGCCTTGTCTAAGATTTAGGTCCACTGAGTGGTCGTATAGCCAATCTTGGCCAAGGATTAGGGGTTCTATCAGGTCGTCATCATGGCACACTAGTAGCTTCGTTGTCATGGTTACATCCTTAATGAGGATAGGAAGGTCCACCTCACCCATGCAAGGGGTTTCCATGCCTCCTAGCCCTATGAGGTATGCCTCAATTGGCCGCATTTCTATTCCTGAATCCTTATAGTGGGACCACCTAATAGCACTAGTAGCAGCACCTGAGTCAATTAAAGCCCTGAGCTCTTGGCAAGGATTACCGTGCTCTAGCCTAACTGTAATGAATGGTCTCCTGTCCACTATACTAGGATGAGTGGTTGACTTTACTTGACACATGGCCATGGGATATCTGGGTGTTGTTTCCAGATAGTTATAATGTTCTCTCCCTAGTCCTTGTCTTCTTAACTTCATGCGCTTAATGCGTTCTATTGCTTCAGCCTGAGCTTCCTCTCGTATTCTATTTTCTTCCTCCTTACGCTTCTTTGCCAACGTGAGTCGTCTAAGCATATCCTCCGTAAGAGGTTCCTGATATAACCTGACTCTACAGCCACTAATATAATTAGGCATTATGTTTCCTTCTAAGGTGGCTAACTGTACTGCTCCACTTGTCGAGAGTCTGTTAATGATCATAGGTCCATAACCTCGCTTTTCTAACTTCCGTGCGTGTTGTTTCAGCGTATATACTAGAACTAAATCTCCTTCTTTTAGGCCTTTATCTTTCACATGTGCATCAAAATATGCTTTCTGTCGCTTCTTCGCTGCATATATTCCTGCTGCTGCCTTTAGCCTCGTTTCTCCTAATCGTTCCAAGTCCATTATTCTTGTTGATAATTCATGGCCGGTCCACTGATGTTCTTGTGCAACCTTAAGGGTCGGTATCAAGAAGTCCAAAGGAAGCACAGCATTCTGACCAAAAACCATCTGAAAGGGAGTTGCATTGAGTACGGTCTTGTAGGCCACTCGATATGCCCAAACAGCGTGGTGTAACTGTTTGTCCCAATCTGAACGTTTGTTGTTCACGAGTTTCGTCAGTACATTACAAAGGATCTTATTAGTGCTTTCAGCCTGACCATTGGCCTGAGGATGATATGGTGCAGATTTCTTGTGAATCACCATAAAATCCTGTAACAAATATTCAATGACTTGGTTTAGAAAGTGAGTTCCTCGATCGCTCACTAACTCTATAGGCAATCCATATCTTGTAAAGACATTTTCAAATAAGAATTTTGCAGTTGTGTGTGCATCATTCTTTTTCGTGGCTTTTGCCTCTACCCATTTCGTAAGATAATCTGTGGCAACAATAATGTATTCCGCATGTGTACCTTTTGCAGGGGGGTTAATGGGTCCTACAAAGTCTATACCCCACTTAGAAAATGCACGTCCGCCCATCATGGGTTTCAATGGCATTTCATCTCTGCGAGTAGGAAACTGAGTTCTTTGGCACACATCACATCTCTTAACATAGGTATGAGCATCCATGTGAAGAGTGGGCCACCATAATCCTGCAAAGAGGATGGCTTTGATTATCCTATCGGGTCCAAAATGACCTCCTGCAACACCTTGATGTGCAGTCTCTAGTATGCTCAGATAATCGCTTTCATGAACACATTGTCTTAGATATCCATCTCGTCCTCTTTTGTATAGATTATCGCCAATAAGTGAATAGTCTTGAGCTTCCTGCTCCAGACTACGTTGTCGAGCTAAGGTCATGCCTTGAGGGAATGTGTTCGTCCTCAAGTATGTCACTAAAGGTTCACTCCAGTCTGGTGTGAGAGACACATGATATAACGTAGCATGCTCTACTGGTGGTCTTCCACAACAAACATAGCATTCTTTACACAACTTGTAGACATCTGCTTCCATTGAAGGCCAATATACTCCTAGTCTATGCAGAGTCTGTAATGTTCGATGTTTTGAATGATGTTGCTTTAATGCACCTATGTGTGCTAATTGCAACCAATTCACATGTTCTGATTCATCTACACAACAAGCAAGAATCTTTTGATTATCCTGTTTATATATGCTTCCTGCTAAGATTTGGTATCTCTGAGACTTGGTAATCTCTCCTTCTTTGATCTTTAACCTAGGATTCTTGGGTCCATAAGTGAGAATAGGGACTATAGGCTTAGCCCATTCTGGTGCTATCTCAAGATTGAACAAATATGCATCTGGTAAATCATCCATTACTCCTTGAGGAGCTTCTCCTGATGTTAATCTTGAAAGGTGGTCAGCTCTAAGATGTGTCTTTCCTTTCCTCACTACCACTTCAAAATCATACTCCATGAGTAATAGAAACCAACGTATCAATCGTCCCGTGTTACATGGTTTGTTGACTAGGTACAATAAGGCTTGATGATCTGTAAAGAACTTGAATTTGTTGGCCAACAAGTAGTGCCTGAACTTCTTTACTGCGTAGATCATCCCTAGTCCTTCTCGTTCCGTGGTGGTGTAATTTCTTTCTGCTGCATTCCATTGTCTGCTCGCGTAAGCTATGGGGAGATCGATGTTACCTTCACTCGTGGGTTGTGCTAACACACATCCTATGGCGTAATTGGATGCATCCACATGTACATGGAATGGCTTATTCCAATCTGGGGTTGTCAATATAGGTGCTGAGCACAAACGTCGTTTAAGTTCATTGAATGAATTCTCACATTCTTCTGTCCATTCGAAATTAGTTAAAAGAGAGTACAATGGCTTGGCTATGATTGCATACATGTGTATGAATCTCCTATAATAACCGCAATGGCCCATAAATGCCTGTACCTCTTTCACATTAGTTGGTCTAGGTAATTCTGCAATTACCTTCACCTTTTCTTCATCCGTAGAGATTCCATTTTTTGACACAATGTGTCCTAGAATTTTGCCTTGCCTGAACATGAAAACGCATTTTTCTGGGTTCAAACAAACCTGATATTCTCGACATTTGTCAAATATTTGTCTTAACTCTGGGATATGCGTTTGTCTTACATTAGAATGAGCGCATATGTCATCGACATAAACTTCCAAATTCTTGCGTAAGAATTCCTTAAAAACATGACACATTAGTCGCTGGAAAGTTGCGGGTGCATTTGTTAAGCCAAATGGCATTACACGAAATGCAAATATGCCCCATTCAGTGGCAAAAGCCGTCTTGTGTTGATCTTCTGGAGCAATGGCTACTTGATTATAGCCTGAAAATCCGTCAAGAAAGCTGTAGACTTCCTTGCCCGCAACTCTTTCCAATAGATGTTCTGTGATAGGAAGAGGATAACTGTCTCTAATCGTGGCGGCATTAACTTTTTTAAGATTAATACACACACGCAATTTTCCATTCTTCTTGGGCACTACCACAATGGGGGATACCCATTCGGTATGCTCAATTTCGTAAATGAATCCTGCTTCTATCAACCGATCTATCTCCTCTTTAATCTTCGCAGCGTAGTTATCATTGTACGTGTAAGGTTTCTGTTTCGTAGGTTTTGCCTCTGGAGTCATAGGGATTCTATGAGAGCATATATCTGGATCTACTCCTTTCAGGTCTTTGTAACTCCAAGCAAACACATCTCTATATTCGCGCAATAGGGCAACTAACTCATCTTCTTCTTCAACTGTCAAATCATGCCCTATGTATGTACATTTTTCTTCTTCTCCTTCTATGGCAACTATTACTTTCTTGGTTTTCTCTCGGTTATCATATACTTGTCCATCATTTGCCTTCCTATTAGGCATTCGTACCATGATTCTTCTATCTTCGATTTCATATTTCTTGAAATTCTCTGGTACTTCAAATAAAGATTCTTCTTTTTTTGACATGGTTTCTTTCTTCTTTCTTTTCTTGCCTTCACTCTTAGTAGTCACTTCCGTGGCTAATCTCACCTCATTCGTAATTTCCTCGTGTCTCTGAGTGTGAGTCTCTACTTCGTAAAAATATTCTTCCTCTGATGCAAAGGGTGGGTCCATGATAATTGATTCTAAATCAAAATCGTTTGCATCCTCAAATGCATCAGTGTTGGGTTCACATTCTTCTAAAATTGCATCGCACATGATTGGCTCTATCGTGAAAATTGAAATGTCATAGCCATCCTCGTCACAGTGGGGTGTCCATTGTTCTTCATTGATGGCTACATCCATGGTTGCTAGGATTTCTGCCCAACCATGGGGTTCAAACTCTTCGTCAGGGAATACTACAGGTGCGTAAGCTGGATCTTGAAGGGTTCGTGGATTTTGTTCTGCACCTAAGGTTCTTGCTTCTAATCTCTCTTCCTCTTGTTTTGCGACTTTACACATCCATAAATGAGTATCCTCGTGCAACCAAGAAGGATCTGATTCTAATGAGTGCACGGATTCCGTCTCTACCGGTGTCTTATGGATGGTATTCCATTGTATTGGGGGTACGTCTCTGTGTGAATAGTCTTTAAGATTGACTTTGGTAGTCACTCCTAAATGTTGCAAGTACAACGAATTCGTTCCCCAATCTTGTACAATTTGCAACTGACGCATGAATGGTCGTCCCAATATCATCTCATAAGCATGATTTTTACTAAAATCACAAATGGCAAAGGTATGCTCAAATTCTACACCACAAGTGGTGAGAGATATTCCTTCTAGTAAGCCTAATGGTTTTTCTATGTGTCCGTCAGCCATTTGTAGCTTCATTCTGGTAGGTTTGAGTGCTGGCTTACCCCAACGTTTCCATAAAGCGGTGGTAGCGATGGCTACTCCGGCTCCTGAATCTAGGATGGCTTTCGTGGTGTAGCCCTGATGGGTTATTGGAAGATAAGTGTTACCTTCCTCTCCTTCGCTTACATCTCCGATCTTTTCCACTGGTATCTCTGGTACCTTATTATGTGATCCTATTTGTGAGGGAGTAGTAGCAAGCTCGGGGAATTGATTTGCTACATGTTTCCACAATTCTGGTTTTACCTTTAACAACTCCTCTAGAGTGAGGTTACACTGTACCTTAGTGTTCTTGATCACTTCTGTGTTTCTAGGGATTACTGATTCTTCATTCCTCACTATTATCGTGGGTGCTCTCATATTAATAGACTTTGCTTCCCAAGGTCCGGTGAACTGAGGTAATTCTTGTAAAGAATTAGATTCAAAGCCTGTGTGTTCACTCAGTTGTTCTTCCTCTACATCATCATATATAGAGGGAATGTCTTGGGGGAATTGCTCCTGCAAATCATCTATTTCTTGAATAGGAGGATGAGTTCCTTGTTCTTTTTGCCATTTCTCTTCTTGGATTTCTCTCAAAAATTCATGTGAGTACCTATGTATAGAAGACAAATTGTCTTGACTTTCTGTATTGGGTACTTGAGACAGGGATGGTGCATTCCTTTCCTGTGTCTCTGGGACAATAGGGTTCCTATGCTGATCCTTTTTCTCTTTGATCTCTATCAAATATTCTAGCCTCTCCATTAGTCCTTGGAAGTGTAACTCCGGTTTTGCCATGTTAGTCCAATTAAGATATCTAGAGGCTTCGAACAAAGCTTGTGCTAATTCTACCATCTTCATGCAAAGTTTAGTTCTCTCAATTTCTAGATCAGCTCGAGGGTAGTTCTTACTCATTTCGGCTACTTGAGGTCCCTCTTTTAATCTAGCCTGATAAGCACGAAACATCATGTCTAGATTTTCTGGTATGGGTTCCGCTAAAACTGATCCTGATTTCTGAACTGGATTCTCTTGATTCAATTCCTGCGAAGTTAATTCCTGGATTTTGGCTCTAGATTCCTTTAAACTTCCTTCCAACTCAGTTATCTTTTTACTCCATTTTCTCTTAATTCTTTCTCTAGAATCTTTCCAAGATTTTGTCTTTTTACTGCTAGATTCTACAACTTCACTGGTTCCGACTACTTTCTCTTGATTAAGCTGTTGGTTTTGTAAGAGCGCCTGGGCTCTTGTTATAGCTTGGATAGGCACGTATGTAAGGTTGGATCCATCTGCATTATTTACAATACCTATCACGTTGATTGGTGTCATATTCGAAGTGTTAACTGGGTTCTTAGGACAATCTTTGATTATATGCTCTTTGCCACAATCGGCACAAAAGCCTTGGATGTTATAGTACTGTGATTGCCCTGCTATGGGAGGATGTGGACAATCCTTTATAAAATGATCTCCTTGGCACCTAAAGCATGGTCCTCTAGGGCCCTGTGGTCTCTGTTGTCTCAATTGGGGCCGTGGGTTTGGGTTTGCGTACATCACATTAGCATAGTCTGGCTCCCAACTAGGTTCTACTGGTGGACTATCGTAATGATATGTCTCCACATGTTCTGGTGACTCCGTGTAATATGCGGGTGGACTATCTACATGCGTAGAGTCAAAACTGTTTGAGGTTGGATCACCCTCTGTGATCAAAGGTGAAGATGGCACTAAGGCCCTACTTAGGTTTTCTTCTGCAGCAGCATATTTGACTGTGATAACATTCGCTGGTGGTGGTGGCTGCTGAGCTAAGACAGGTTGAGGTCTCTGTTGAGCCTGGTATGGGTAGTTCTGAGGAGGCCTATAGTAATAAGGCTGAGCATTGTAATGGCCTTGATATCTACCTGGCTGCTGGTATGCTTGCGGGTAGTTCTGTCTTACGGTCTGTTTGTTGTATGGGCAGTCTTGAGCCGTATGGTTCGTGTATCTTCTTTCAATCGTACAGTATTGGCCACTAGGATTGGCTTGAGGTTGTGGTGCATTGGGACACACATTTGCCATATGATCACCGCCACAGGTGTAACAACGCTTGTTTGGAAGCCCCCTAGTTTTACTAGAAACTCCTAGTTTCTGGGCCACTTTCTCTGCTAGGTCCTCTATCGAGCTAGACAATTTCGTGGATGCTAGAGATGAACAGTCTGAGTCCTTATAGACCTTTGAGAGTTCCAACTCGTCTCCTAGGTTGTCCTCAATGTCTATGCAAATTCTTACACATTGCTCTAGCGTTCTGGGTTCTTTTAAGTACACATAGGAGCGTAGTTTAGCGCTCAACAAGCCATCTAGGAATAATGACACTTGCTTGGCTTGTGAGGGTAGCTCTTGCATTGGACATCGTTCAACATAATGTCTAAACCTACGTCCTGCGAGTCTAACTGTTTCCTGAGGGGTCTGTTTAAAGCTATGAATCAACGAAGACGTGTCATGTCTAATCCCACTTTTAGAGAATTCAGTGATGAATGACTCTAAAAAGTGATGGATGTCCCTAAATTGCCTTTGTTGCAAAGGTTGGAACCAAGTTAAAGCGGTATTCTTTAACGTTAGTCCAAATGCGTTGTATTGCGTAAACATGTCTTCGACTTGTTCTGCTCTTAGTACTTGCTTGAATTCTGCGACATGATCATAGGGATCTCCTGTCCCATCAAAATAATTTTTCATGGATTTCACTAACTGTGTGGGTCTCAACATTCTTGTGTGTTCACGTGGTCTAGGTAGAGGAAAATCATCTCTACCACCTGGTATTCCATGATCTCTTTGTCTATCCGTGGTTGTTCTATCTCTTCCTACGGGATGAGTGAAGCTTACTTCGGGTCTTTCTTTATTCTTTTCTCTTTGATTTCCAAAGACTGATGATGTTCCAGCCCCTTGTTGACTTGTATTCATGTTCATTCTAGATGGAGGGAATACCAATTCACCTCTCCATGTGTATGTGTTTCTAGCGTGGTCAGGCACCACAAAGACTCTTTCTGATGTCTCATCCAGGTATACGACCTTTCCAGGTGTATCCGGGTCCTTGAACTCATAGATTGTGATGATACCTACTTCACTAGGATGTTCCTTTCTGTACCTCCAAAAGGCTTCATCGGTCTCTTTATTTACCAACAACTCGATGCTCCTGTTGTCCTGAGGGATCCACTCTGGGATGAGTACTCTTGTTAATACGGATTTCCCTCTAGGAGTTCTAGGTTCTTCTAACGGTTCTTTTCCTTGAAATTTCGCTTCCGTCTCTAAATGAATTGTGCCAAACTCATTAGTATCATTTGGCTGCGTACTTAGGACGTACATGGTTCCTTCTTTGTCTATGTAAGCATCTCTCTCAAATTTCACCACTGGTCTTTCCAATCCGATGGGTTGATCAGGGTTGTGCAGTTGCACCACTTGCCTTCGCAAACCATCCTCATAGATGCGAGCACCTAATCGGTTGGTTCGGAGAAACTCTAATTGAGTCCTATAGGGTCCTTCTGGTTTTTCTAAGTATGCAACATTTGACCCTAGTTCTGGTCTTTCTGTGCTAAATGCCATTTCTGAGCCACTGGTGTCTGAGCCCTCGTAAGGGTAACTAGTATTCAATTGCTGAGCCCACGATCGAGCAGTAGTTCTTACACTCGCCTCTGATGATCTAAGGCTTCGTCGGTCTGATTTACCTATATGTTTGCCTGATCTAAGGTTCATTAATTTTCTCCCTTGCTCACTCAATTACACACTTAAATTCTCAATGATTCTTGTTATTACTGTCTTGACTCCTTTTTAGATTTCTTTAGATTCTTGTTTCAATGTATGCGTCAGGAATTCGACTTTCCGTGGTACTTTGAGTTCTCGTTCCGTTAGACTTATGTTCTTTCCTTTAAGTTTTTGCGTCACACCTTTACTTTAGTCTTGGACTTGAAAGAATTAAGTATCTTGAACTTGAGGCGTTCCTATCGTATTAAATCCACAATACTAACGTTTAGCCTAAGCTAAGAATTGACTGAGGGGGTTGAGTAATCTTCCAACCTCGAGTCGACTTTTCTGTTGCTCTGATGCCCTGTTGCCCAAGAAGCCGCGCTTCCCAAGCTCTGATGTCTTCACTGCCTTGCTTGCTTGCCTTTGATTGCCTTTGCTAGACCTGGAAAATTCCAATATTAGACCAATTCACAGGACGATCAAACACTTGAGTATATACACCTTTTAAGTCCCTTCCTCTTTTTGCCCAAATTTTCAATGTGTACCCCCTGGCTTCCTAGTCCCAAACTGAGTGAACCTCAAAATAGCTTATCCAAAATTAGATGTATTCTTTATGAAAAAAACAGTTGAGGTCACGTAGTACTCGTCACGAGCTTTCTAACGAGCTATTAAGCTCAAAAAACGGACTTCGGATGAAAAAGTTATGAGCGTTCAGGCCCTGGGGGGTAAAAACTGACAATCAGATTTTCCTTCAAATATAGGCTAAGGGGTCTCTTATGAGTCTAATGGTCCAAAAATTTCTCAAAAATTCCCCCAAAATTGGTCAAAAATTGGAGCCCTAAATTTGCGATGGGGGTGCACAATCGCGATGGTCTGGGACCGTCGCGATGGTCCGAGCGAACCGTCGCGATGGCGTGGGATTTGGACAATCGCGATGGCCCGAAATGGTGAACCGTCGCGATGGCGTGAAGTCGAGCCGTCGCGATGGCCCGAAAAATTGAACCGTCGCGATGGCGTGAACAGGAGGACAATCGCGAGTTTTGGGTCAACGGTCAAAGTTGGGCAATCGCGATGGTCCGAAGTGAACCGTCGCGATGGCGCGAAGATGGACAATCGCGATGGCGTAAGATTGAACCGTCGCGATGGCTCGATCAAGCGGTCAATCGCGATGGCACAAGTCAACGGTCAACGGGGGACAATCGCGATGGTCCGAGCGAACCGTCGCGATGGTCCGCGATGCGATGGCTTGAGCCAATCGCGATGGTCCGAATTTTCGAAGTGTCGCGATGGTCCAAAAAATGAACCGTCGCGATGGTCTATCGTGACACGTGGCACCGTCGTGGCGATGGCGTGAGCCAATCGCGATGGTCCGAAATGGTCAACAATCGCGATGGTCCAACTGGACCGTCGCGATGGCTCAAGTGAACCGTCGCGATGGTCCGAGACCGTCGCGATGGTCCGGCCGAGCCGTCGCGATGGCGTGAGCCTATCGCGATGGTGTGACACAATCGCGATGGTCCGAGCCAATCGCGATGGTCCACCAAAATGTGATTTTCTGAGATGCACCTGTGGATTCGTGGTTGCACAAGGATCGCCTACCTCGTGGTGTGGTCGCCTACCAAAAATTCCGAAGGTTGCGGACCATCGCGATGGTCCGCCACACTCGGCAGATCTTGGACAGAGAATAAAATTTTACCTTTTCCAAGCTTTCCTGATGCTCTGGATCACTCTTCCTGCAAGAAAACTCAAGAAAACAGAGGTACACACAAGCACAAAAACTCTCTCTTGCTCTCTCGCATGCACAAATGAGGGGAAATGAGGTGAATGGGTGGATATGGTAAATTTTCTGATTTTTTTTGGAGATGAAGATGATGATGCGATGATGAAGATGGAGTGTGGGGGAAGTGAAAAACACTAAAATCTAAGTAAAAACAACAACAAAAACTGAAATTTTTACCTTCCAACGCCACTTCTTGCTATACTCTTACCATCACACATTCGTCCTAGACTCGATCCCCGGCAACGGCGCCAAATTTGGTGTTGCTCTAGCACAATGGTGAGAACCACGTTAAGAAGCTCCACCTCCTTAATGTCAATCCGCGGAAGAGATAGGAGTGATATGAAGATCGTGAATGTGAGATGAAGTGAGAGTGAAGGTGAGAAGCACAAAGATGCACACACACATACACACACACAATGAAGAGACAAGCAAGACACAATGGAAGGTGGGAAAATAGCTCTATTACTCAAGAACACTCTTACAAGCTCAAACTAGCTCTAGGCTCACACTAACCAAAATGAACCAACCTCAAAAATGAGCTCTCTAGCTCTTTTTATAGTTTCTAGACTAGTTTTGACCGGTTTCACATCTAGTGACCGGCCTAGTTAAAAAATAGGTCCTAGAGGCTATTTGGAAGGGTAAACGATGTCTAAAAATAACGAAAATTGGTACGAGCAATCTACCTAAGCTCCTCAAGCTCGAGGACTCCTCGGCTTGCACAAAATGGAGCTATGAATTAGAAAATGGGATTTTGTCTATATTACATATGTTACAAGAGTGATGAAAATCACTGTTGGATGTTTGAAGAGGTAATAAAAACATAGTTGTTTGAAAAATGATCCGACTGGCTCCCTGCTCCATGGTTACATGCTTCCGCGTCGTCTGTGCCTCTGGCTGCTTCCAACAAAGACCCAGCCTATGCACCTGTAGTCTTTCCTGATGAAGAATTTGAACCCCACGGTTGGGCAGAAATCCTAGCAACAATGGATGTAGCCATCAATGAAGAACAATGGACACCTCACTATGATGAAGATGGCTATGACATTTCATTCTTCTCCATAGAGCCAATCATGGGAGAGGCAGTTTTAGAAGAGTGTGAACCTAGCCCTGATGCATTTGAGGATGCAAGTGACTCCGATCTAGAGTCAATCATTATGGACCCACCTTTTGCATCAGATGAAGAATACTTCTATGAAGTAGAATTTCAACCCCAGAGGCATGGAGAGCTTACAAATGATGTAAGGCTAGCCACACATGTGACCCCGAAGGAAGAAGGAAAGAAAAGAAAGAAGAGAGAAGTCACACCAGAAGAGGAAGAATCTTTGTTTGAGGTCCCGGAAAATTTTAAGAAGTATGAGATAGATGACAGGAGAGTCATGATCAGAATGCCTAAACGAGAGGCACAATCAGGGGAGGCCTATGATAACAAAGAAACCACCAAGAAAATAGTGGTAGCCATGGAAGAAGGAGAATAGAGATGCACGTACATAGGCCATGACCTGACGGAAGACAAAGAGCACGAATTGATAGCCTTGCTAAGAGAATACAGAGATGTATTCGCTTGGAGTTACAAGGATTTGAAAGGTGTGGACCCTGACATATGCTCACACACTATCCCCATGGCCTCAGATGCCAAACCCTCCAAGCAAAAGCCATACACTTACAATGATAATTATGTTGCTAAGATCAAAGAGGAGATAGATAGACTGGTTGAAGCTGGATTCATCTACGAAATTGAGCACACTGAGTGGGTATCCCCCATCGTAGTGGTTCCCAAGAAAAATGGAAAGCTGCGTGTATGCATTAACTTGAAGAAGGTCAATGTAGCCACAATTCGAGATAACTATCCGCTTCCTATCACAGAACATCTCTTAGAGAGAGTAGCAGGCAAGGAAGTGTACAGCTTCCTTGATGGATTTTCGGGCTACAATCAAGTAGCCATAGCTCCAGAAGATCAGCATAAGACGGCTTTTGCCACTGAATGGGGCATATTTGCCTTTAGAGTAATGCCATTTGGGCTTACCAATGCACCCGCTACCTTCCAGAGGCTGATGTGCCATGTATTTAAAGAGTTCCTGAGGAAGAACTTAGAAGTCTATGTTGATGATCTTTGTACTCATTCCAACATTAGACAAACCCATATTCCTGAACTTAGACAAATCTTTGAAAAATGTAGAGAATATCAAGTCTGCGTGAACCAAGAAAAGTGCGTTTTTATGGTCAGGCAAGGCAAGATTCTAGGACACATAGTGTCAAAGAATGACATATCCACTGATGAAGAGAAAGTGAGAGCCATAGCCGAGTTACCTAGGCCAAAGAATGTCAAGGAAGTACAAGCTTTCATGGGGCATTGTGGATATTACCGACGGTTTATACACATGTATGCCATCATAGCAAAGCCTCTGTATGGACTTTTGACTAACTTTGAGTAGACTGATGAATGTGAGAATTCCTTCAATGAGCTTAAATGGCGATTATGTTCAGCACCAATCTTGACCACACCAGATTGGAATAAGCCTTTCCATGTTCATGTAGATGCATCCAATTATGCTATTGGGTGTGTACTCGCGCAACCTACCGGTGAAGGCAATATGGATCTTCCAATTGCCTGCTAGTAGACAGTTGAATGCTGCTGAGCGAAATTATACCACTACTGAGAGAGAAGGACTAGGCATGGTATATGCGGTTAAAAAGTTTAGACATTACTTGCTTACAAATAAGTTTAAATTTTTTACTGACCATCAGGCACTGCTATATCTCGTGAACAAGCCATGCAATACAGGAAGATTAGTAAGATGGTTTCTCTTGCTAATGGAATATGATTTCGAGGTTGTGGTAAGGAAAGGGAAGACTCACTTGAGAGCATACCATCTCTCTAGGCTCACATCTGGAGAAGCCCCACAAGGAGTGTCAGATGACCTTCCTAATGCTTACTTGTTTAATTTGGAAGTGGTGCCGCAGTGGGCTAAGCCATTAGTGCCAGTATTGACATACGGGCCTAACCACCCAGTAATAAACACACAGGATAGAGAGGTAGTAAAAGCCCAAAAGTATCACATCATGGCAGGAAGTATGTACAAGCACACAGATCAAGGGATCTTGGCTTGTTGTGTGGAAGAGGTGAGTACGCTAAATGGTTGCAATTAGCCCATGTAGGTGCATTAGAGCAACACTACTCAAAGCAACGAACCCTACAGACACTAAGGAGACTCAGAGTGCATTGGCCGACTATTGGAAGA
Source organism: Ceratopteris richardii (assembly GCA_020310875.1). Lineage (NCBI taxonomy): Eukaryota > Viridiplantae > Streptophyta > Polypodiopsida > Polypodiales > Pteridaceae > Ceratopteris > Ceratopteris richardii. The sequence goes on from CM035415.1 coordinate 85,529,901, forward strand.
GGATGTCCAAAAGTTGTGCAAGGAATGCCCAATCTGCTGCACTAAACCACCTATGGAACATGCCACTCTTTATCAAGTGTCCATAGTGCCAGATTGGAGTGAACCTTTAGTAGCCTTCTTAAGGACGAAAACATTCCCTCAAGATATGACCCTGACGAGACAAAGAAGTCTAGAACATGAAGCTCGGGATTACTCACTTATTGGTGATAATTTATACAAGCGTGGTAAAGATGGTTACCTTAGGTTATGTGTCCATGAGAGCGAGTATCTTAAAATCTTGGAAACTGCTCACCAAGGTGTAGCAGGAGGACATTTTGGACCAGATAGGGTGATTAAAGCAATCCTGTTTGCAGGCTTGTGGTGGCCTACCCTTCACATGGATGCACATACCTATGTGAAGAGATGTGATGTTTGTCAGCGAACTCAGTATCCTATACACAAAGATGAGATGCCACTGAAACCTATGATGGGTGGACGTGCATTTTCTAAGTGGGGAATAGACTTCGTAGGTCCTATTAATCCCCCAGCTAAGGGTTCCCATGTTGAATACATCATTGTTGCCACAGACTATCTAACAAAGTGGGTAGAGGTAAAACCTACGACAAAGAATGATGCTCAGACAACTGCTAAGTTCCTATTTGAGAATGTGTTCACAAGATACGGGCTACCTATAGAGCTGGTAAGTGATAGAGGCACTCACTTCTTGAATGAAGTTATTGAAAATTTGCTCCAAGAGTTCTTGGTGGTACACAAGAAGTCTGCCCCCTATCACCCACAAGCTAATGGACAAGCCGAAAGCACAAACAAGATCCTGTGCAATGTGTTGACCAAACTAGTGAATAATAAACGCTCTGATTGGGACAAACAGCTACACCATGCTGTTTGGGCATACCGAGTTTCCTATAAAACGGTACTCCAAGCCACCCCCTTTCAGATGGTATTTGGCCAAAATGTAGTGCTACCATTGGACTTCTTGATACGTACATTAAAAGTAGCACAAGAGCATGAATGGATGGGTCATGAACTCTCCTCTAGACTATTTAACCTTGAACGATTAGGAGAAACAAGACTGAGGGCGGTTGCAGGGATATATGCAGCTAAGAAACAACAGAAGGCATACTTTGATGCCCACGTTAATGATAAAGGTTTGAAGGCAGGCGACCTAGTACTAGTCTACACTTTGAAACAACATGCGAGGAAACTAGAGAAGAGAGGCTACGGACCCATGATCATTAATAGATTCTCAACAAGTGGAGCAGTGCAGCTAGTCACATTAGAAGGTGATATTCTCCCGAGCTACATAAGCGGATGCAGAGTCAAGTTATATCAGGAACCTCTGACGGAAGAGATGCTAAGTCGACTCAACACTGCTAAGAAGCGCAAAGAAGAAGAAAGACGAATTCGAGAAGAAGCTCAAGCAGAAGCATTGGAACACATCCGGAGAATGAAGTTGAGAAGACAGGGTAAAGAGCAACCTAGGACAGATGCATATGCAGATCAAGGATATCATGTGGCTATGTGTGAAGTTTTAGGTATCAGCTCTCATAAGATAATTGATCGACGTCCTTTTATAACCTTAGAGATAGGACAAGGAAAGGGTGCAAGGACTGTAAGAGCCTTGATTGACTCAGGTGCAGCCACTAGTGCTGTTAAATTTTCGTACTGTCAAAAGTTGAAATTAACTATCAATCCTATAGAAGCATATCTCATAGCATTGGGAGGTGTGGAAACCCCTTGCATGGGCGAGATGGAACTTCCCCTCTACATTCAAGACGAAGTAATGACAGTCAAAGTACTAGTGTGTCAAGATGAGGACCTCACTGAGCCTCTTGTCTTGGGTCAGGACTGGATCTATGATCATGCAGTCAACCTAAACCTAAGGAGTGGACTTCTTTAGGTATGGGTAAATCATAGTCGAATTACAGTTGAATTGGAAAATGAGGCACTCAAGGAACTAGGTAAGGCACGAACTCTTGGTCCTTCCAGGGGTGCACATGAAGTTGACAATGTTATTCTTGTCCAAAACTGTATGATGCAGAAAGAGGATTGTCTCAACAACGGAGTCAAGGATAAGACGGCACTCCCTTCTTTTCCAAAGGCCAGAGGGATGTAGCAACTAAAGGCAGATCAAATACAGAAGGAGCAGAGTACTACCTATACTGGAGGCCAAAAAAATGTGCGAAGCAGAATGTCTCAGTCGTTGAAACAAGTGTGGGTGCGGAAAGGCGAACTCCCTATTGCAACCACGCCAACCACACGGCCAAAACCTCTTATTAGTAATCAACAACATGACACTAATAAGAAGTCTTTCATAAATTCTTCTACGAAAGTAAAGTCTATTTGGGTACCCAAGAAGTCGATGAAGGCCAGCCCACAATCACGAAAAATCTGGGTGCCTAAGGCTTGCTTGCGGGCTCAAATAGCTACACCGAGGCCACACCCGGTACAACATGTTTCACTCACTCGAACAGCTGACGCCCATTCTTATACATCACGCACGGACACATATTCTTCCATGAGCACAAGTAGAATCACTTGTAAATGGGTCCCTAAAAAGCCTCATTTTCAAGCAGATACTCCTATCAAACCCTCCAGAGTCTCCACAAAATCAAGATCAAAACCTGTCCACTGTGTTTGGCAGCCTAAAACTTGTAATAAACCCCCGGACCCCAGTTGTAAATCCATGCCACCTACTAACTACGTCACTCTCACACTACATCATTCCACTTAGCTCTTAGGTCTACCCAATTCCTAACTACACACACAAGCACCGAGCACTTAATAACCTACTAATCTCTCCCGAACCTCATGTTAATGTTGTAATGGGGACAAAAATGGTTCTATCTTGTCCTTTACAATGTTAACACCTGTTTCTATATTCTCACAGAGTCAGGAGGCAAGAAGTAACATGGCAGATACGGCAGGAACTAGCTCCTAGGCAGGCACCAGCCCCCAAGTCGTGGACATTGAGAGTCTTCCCACTGAGGAGGAATTGAAGGAACGCCTAGTGGCATTGAGGGCATTACACGCCATACCGATTCAGAATCCCCCACAGGGGCACACAATGCCGATCAGCAAAAACTCACATTGGTTCAGTGATGTGGCAGGATCTCTGGGTGAAGGCACTTACATGTGGGAGGCCGAGATAGAATTCAATGGGCGTTGGGGCACGTATCACTTCTTCACCAGGGAATTTGAGAAACTGCAAAATAATGAAGGGCTGAAACCTATATGGAAGAAGGCGGGACTCTACGATTACTTCAAAGTCCAATTGCCAAAGCCCGACTTTCTAAGATGCTCGTATTTGATTAGCACCCTCACTCCGAGCAAAGACAAAAAGGGATACAACACCTTTGTCCTCCCATCTCTCACAAGGGGCAATGAGCTGAAGCGCTTCAGGCTGACTATCAATTTGGTAAGGGAAGCTCTAGACATGAAAGGAATGCACATTCCCACTGAGAAGGAGTCCATGGTCCCCGACAATATGAAGAACATGAATTTGACAAAATTAAAGGACATGGTAGAAATGACACCAACGATTGCCATTCATTTGTGAATGGTCATGCAACATTTCACATTCCCCGTTCAAGAGGGGTTCACGATGCCACCCAAAAAGATATGGTTTAGTCTATACTTGGCCGACGCCTTCGATTTGACAATCAACATGCCCCACTGGATTATCGACCAAATCCACTTGGCTCATCAAAGGTGGTATAAAAAGCAAAAGTCTGTACTGTATGGATGCTGTGCTCTCACCAGGATTGTGTATAGATGTTTGGCTTATGATGTGCCAGTTCAGAGGGCATTAATTTGGACCAGGGTACAGGAATTTCAACGTAGACTATCAATCGTAGGGGCGCCATCTAAGAAAATGAGAGGTGCAGTTCAGATGCCCTCTGCACAAGCCCGCGGTGCGACACTGACACCCGAGACAACTCCACGACTTCCGAGGCGTGTATAACCCTTCACTATCAGATTACCAAGACATAGCACTGATGGACCGAATCTGGTGTTTCCACCGGTACCAACAGACTTAGAGTTTCCTCACGGATTCACATTAGAAGACCTAACCGATGAGGAGGTAGCCAGGATAATCGAGGTAGTTAACACGGAAGTCGAGGCAGAACAGGCAAGCGGCCAGCAGACAGTCGTAGACCAACCCCATCCAGTCCAACCAAGAGTAGTTGAAGTGGAGGATCAAGAAGAAGAAGAACAAGAGGATGAACAAGAAGGATTTTCTAATGAGGAAGCGCATGAATATGAGCAAGAAGTTCTACAGGAACTTGAAGGAGCCCCGACTTATATGAAGGAATTGAAAAAGCTGTATGATACCATCAATAGAGTTCAAGAGCAACACAGACTGTCCCTAGCAGCAGGAAAAGCCCTCATGAACCAAATCCTTGAGGAGGAAGGTGTGGACGAGCAATACCGAGCAACCCTTGACATGATAGCCGATGCGTTGGGGGTACCTGAGACGGTGCATACCACCCTTGCACAATCATGAAGAATGGAGCAAAGATACGGCAGACGTCCACCTCGATCAGGAAAATAGATGAATGTATTAGTATCAGAACCACAAGGAACATCCACAACCACGGGCACAGCACACACCGTTCATGATACTGAGGAAACCCGTACATCAAGTGCACCTCCGTCACCCCCTTTGCCACCCCTACCTCCAACTCCACCACATTCACCTCCCACTACCAGTGTAACCACTACTGTAACCGCCTCCGAGTCCACTACCCATACCGAAGCACAGACCGTCAGTCAACCCACACACCCTATCTCCACCTCTCTTGTCTATACGACCACTGACACAATAATTCTAACTGCAGCCACGAAAAACCCCGTTCCCCCGATCACATTTCCTGGCGGTTCATATTCACAATTGCACACACCACTGTACACTTTCACCACTATCAATGCACCCACAATTCCCATGTTCACAATCACTCCCACTGCGGCATCCACTTTTGATTTTATGGACATATCACCCACTTCCGCACCTCTCCCTCCCCCCATACACCCACCATCTCCCATTCCCCCGCCACCCACTTCACCATTTTCCAGCACCACATCCACACTCCCCTTCCCCTTCCCCTTTCCTTCTGCATTCAACACCCTTCCCGCATCCACCCCTATTAATAATGTATTTAATAATATGTATCAGTGTATGTCTCAACTACAACAGCACTACCATCATCTTGATAACCAACATACGAGACTCTTCCGAAGCCATGAAGAACTTCAAGTACGATTCATTGATCTAGAAAGGGAAAAGCAGCTACTACAACAACAGTATGTCACTTTACAGGAACAACATGAGCAGTTAGTAGCCAGTCCACCCCAGTCAGATGCAGAAGACAAACAACAAATGGATGATCTACTACACTCCCAGATAACAGAGAATCTCAAGCTTCGACGCAACCTGGCCCTCTTACGCAAACACATGTCTACATCACTCGAGGAAAATAAACGACTCCAAAAACAGAACGAAGAAAACTTGGAAGCAGCAATGGAGGGTTCCCCACAAGAAATCGACCCAGCTAGATTCAAGGCCATCCCCTCAACGAATATGCAAATCGTGTTGGAAACCCATGCCGACCTCCTGGAAGCCCATGCAGCATTAGAAAGAGAAACAGATGACCTATTAAAGCAGCTGGCAACCCAGCAGGAGTCACCAAGCAAAGTCACAACTGCAGTTGATACGTTTGAAGAAGTTGAAAAGCTCAGAGCAGAACTAGAAGAATTACGAAATAAAGTCATGCAATACGAGCTTCAACCCTCTCCCCTTGTAGAACCCGAAACTGAAGACTTAGTGCCAATTGAAGTAGAGGAAACCTTTGAAGACCCATACGTTCCCATGCCTACACCAGGGGGCAAGCAAACAGAAGAGGGCATGGACACCATCAAAATCGAGGCTCCTGAATGGATGCAGAGGTTAGAGAAAGTGGCCACAACCCATGATGACAGAGTTGCCGTTCAGATAGCGTCTATGTCACGTTTGGAAGAGGTAGTCATAAAATCGGATTACTTTAGAAACCTCTCCCATCATAGGTGGATCGGCACATCCGACGATTTGTATGTTCCTTTTTGTGTCTTAATGGCAGATTACAATGCTGAAATCAAGCACCACACCTCAAAAGAACCAACCTCGACAACACAGTTTGCACCGGACGACATCCCAACAAGTTCCAAGCAGGGGAATATACATCAACCTACGTGGAGGATTCGTCTGCTTGAAACCTACCCTGAGATGGTAAGGACATGGAATAACATGCCTTTGTATATCAAATACAACCCATGCTACTGCCCTGTCTTTCGAAGAAGGTCATGGCCGGAATACACAAAAACTGTGCTGACAACCAAAGGATGTGAGAAATGGCTCAATTATGTCTACTTAGCACCACCTAAAGGCCAACCTACCATAGGCTATATGATTTTGACGATTCGGCATTGGGGGGTCCGGTTCAAAAATGTACCAGATGTCATGGCCCAAATGTGCCTTAAAATTTTTGAGCTCATGTTGGTCACCTTCAGGACCTTCAAGAATGTCAAGGAACCTCATCTGTCAGCTCTCGGATTTAATGAAGGTAATCAGGACCTTGTCTACAACATGAGCACCACACCATCTATTAATGTCGTATATGCATGGCATGCGCGTATAAAGTATCTACCAGCCTGCTTCAAACAGACGTTTGAAGAAATGTTTGTCACGGGGTTCTGGGAATATCATTCAGAGATATTCATTCCCAGACCATCACATTTATTGCAATTGTTTGCAGTGGAACAAGCTCTCCATTCAAAAAAGTTACGTATACCACATCCAGAGGTTCCCGGGCCGGTAGATTGGGATGCTCTACTCACGGACTTGGCCAAAGGGTTGAGAATTGCAGAACATCATTTAGCAACAGACGTGGTGGAGTAATACATCCAACGACCCACTCAACAAGGGTCTGTCAGAGACGACAGACGCGAGAGAGGGGGGGGTGTTAGCAGTAGTCAAGGAATTGAGGGACTCACAAGACAAGGAAGCTTACGAAGGGAGTCAGAACGAAGAGAAGGCACAAGCAGACAGAGTAGTCAACGACGATCTGGCAAGTAGGCCATTATTTTTTCATGAAGCTAAAGCATCTCAAAGGGATGGACACACAAGGAGAAGGAGCAAGTAGGGAGCTCGAAGATGTGTATGACAAATCGATAGAGGAAATCCCTACAAAAATAGTGATTTTCATCACTAAAAGCCATTGTAAATACCATTTCATATTTTGGTAGCTCCATTTTGTGCAAGCCAAGGAGTCCTTGAGCTTGAGGAGCATTAGAAGTAGCTACCTACCAGTTCTCATAATTTTTAGACTCCGTTTGAGCCTCCAAATAGGACCTAGAACCTAATTTTTAACTAGGCCGGACACTAGGTCTGGACATGGCCAAAACCTAGTCAAAAACTATAAATAGAGCTAGAGAGCTCATTTTTGAGGGGATCTTGTAATTGATTTGAACTTGTATGAGCTTTTTGGAAGTAATCTAAAGAACTCCATTGCTTCTCACTCTTTGTCTTATCTTGTGTGCGCGTGTGTGTGTATGTGTGTGCATGTTAGTGTGCTTCTCACTCACACACTTGTGCCTTCACTTGCTCGAGGTCTTCATACCATCCTCACGTCTTCCCGGATTGACATTAAAGGAGGTGCTACTCATCACTGAGCTACATGTGTTAAGAAAGATTTTAGTGTTTTAATTAGCTCTGGGTGGCTCCACAACCAAGTGGCCACCAAAACTGGATGATTATTTTCCTGAGTGCCTAATTGTACTTCTTTGACTAGGTTTCTATCCACCATGGTATCTACATGCTCATCTCCAACCTTGATTGATTCCAATATCTTTTCCTGCATTGTTGCATAAGCGTGAGTGTTCTGGATCTCAATGTATTCCTCTTTGTCCTACATCCATCCTGCAAGGATTTCTTGAATTGGCAAAGAACATTCCTCACTAGTATGTTTTGTACCCACATAGTGTCTTTGCCCCAGTCATGAATGACACTTACATGCCTCAGCCATGGTCTTCCAATCAGGAGGGGAAATCCCCCCTCTACCTGGGGCAGTCTTAATACCAAAAAAACCTAAATGAAGAGATTACCTTCTACTTCCAATCGAACTTTTGGGATCACCCCCATTGGTCTTACTTTGCTTTGATATGCCAAAGTAACGGTGAGGTAGGCTAGTCTAGATGGACGTAGGCCAAGCCTCTCCGTGGTATGCTCAAGCATCAAATTTATGCCAAACCCACCATCCACAATGACTCCTTGTAGCTTTAATCCTTTAATTGTTACTATCAATCTGGGACCCTTATCGTCGGTGAGAGGTGCTTCTTCTACACCCTCCCTTTGGCCTAAGGCAGTAGTCTTGGCCACCAAGGTGGATGAGGAAGCCTCACTAATAATTTTGCAGTACTTGAGACCTGAATTTTGCATCCATGTTTATCAACTCAATAATACTAACCTCTGTTTTAATTGACTTGAATAATCTTGAAGCTCTAGATTCCCTACGGTCAATTTTTATGTTTGATTTCTCAAGTTCCTTGTGGACCCGGCTATATGCATTCCCAATGAAATCGTTAGCTTTTGAAAAATCTTCTTTTCGTGTTGCCTCTTCACCTTTTGTTGAACTTCCTTTCTCTTGTTTTGCATCTTTACATGAATCTGATTTGCTTTGATGTACCTTCTGACCTTTATCACTTCCACAAGAATTTGTTCCTTGGTTTGGTTCTTCTAGAATTTTCCCTTTGCTTCTTGTCTACATGACCATGGAGTTGATTTCTTCTAATTGTACCACTCTAGTGGATGGTGATTGTACAATATTGGCTCCTTCTACTGATCCATGATTATTTATTGAGATCATTTGGAGATGGGGCCCAGATGTAGACGCTTTGTTTTGTGGGCAACAATTTGTATAATGATCCCTGGCATCTGGGCAATTCCTGCAAGGAGGAGCATTTTCTAGGTGGGTGCATTTACTTTGATAATGACCACACTCTCCACAACTGAAATAGATAATTGGCCTTCTAGGCCCATTTCCATAATTACCTCTAGGTCTTTGATTGTAAGTCTTATCTTGGCTGGGAGCTGCCACCATTACATTGGGTGAGGATTGAGCACCTCCTTGTGCCCAATAGGGTTCTGTTGGCATCCCTCTTGATTGACATTCATGGTCCTTAGGACCACCTTTCCTGCATAGCTGGCAAGTTACACTTAACAATGGACATTCACTTACCACATGACCTTGCTTGCTGCACATGGTACACCATAGCCCACTTTTGATGCCACCCCCTTTGAGTTCCTGCAACTCCTATCGAAGCTGAGCCAATTCTTCTGCTTGGGCTTCCTCTTCCTTTTGTAGCTTCAATGCTTCAATTTCCCTCGTCAATTGAGTCACAACGCTCTCCTCTTCTTTATGGGGCTTATTTTTTTTTAAGCTCTCAAGTTGTTTCCTTAGCCGAATTACTGGGTATTCAGGTTCTGCAGGATATGAAAAAATTGGAAGAGCTTGCCCCGTACTGCTATCTGATTTGTTCCAATCTTGTAGCTGTATTGATAAATTCTTGTATGGAGGCTGTTGGCAACACTAATTCCTTGATTTTACATTGTGTAGTCACTCAAAGTGGCTTAGCTAACCATTTCTTAATAAAGAAATCATGTGGAGGATTTGACAACTTAGACATTAGTGTCTTGGCCCTAGTTATGAACTCTAGAAACGTTTCATTAGGACCTAGTCTCAAATTTTCTAATTCCTCTATGATTATCTCTGTAGTGTTCCCATGCTGGAATTGAATTTTGAAAGCCTCTTTCATTAAATCCCACGTGGTAAAACGGTTTTCAACAAACTAGCTAAACCATTTATCTGCTAACCCTTCTAATGTGGTAGGAAAGAGGATAAAAAAGGCATCCTCTCTTCCCATCAAACCTCTTGTTTTGCATAATGCCAAGAATCTCCTAATGTGCTCATCCAGATCTTCCTAAGCTAAACCTTTGAAAGATGGAAATTTTATATTCAATATAGAAAGTAGAGTTTCCAAATCTACCTCACGTGCCATGTTCTTTACTGATGATGTTGATGACAGTGGGCTGGAGGATTGTTGACAGTATACGGGAAGAAGCAAGTACGGACACACATGCAGATCTAGCACTGAGGCAACCCTTCATTTTTTTCAAAACCCTCACATCATTTTAAAGTGATTCTCATCACTACAAACCCTTGTAAATATCATTTCACCTTTTTGTAGCTCCATTTTGTACAAGCCGAGGAGTCCTCGAGCTTGGGGAGCCTTAGAAGTAGTTGCCTGTCAATTTTCATAATTTTTAGATCTCGTTTGGGCCCTCAAATAAGCCCTGGAACCTAATTTTTAACTAGGCCGGACACTAGGTCTGGACAGGGCCAAAGCTAGTCAAAAACTATAAATAGAGCTAGAGAGCTCATTTGTGGGTTAGCTTCTTGTAGTTTGAGCTTGTATGAGAACTTTGGTGCAATAGAAGTGATTCCATTGTCTTACTCTCTTTGTTCTTGCCGTGTGTGCGCGTGTGCGTGTATGTGTGTGCATGCTTGTGTGCTTCTCACTCACGCACTTGTGCTTCCACTTGCTCGTGGTCTTCATACCATCCTCACGTCTCCCCGGATTGACATTAAAGGAGGTGCTACTCATCGCTGAGCTACACCAAATTTCTGCAGGAGGTCGGTTGCCAATTCTTGTTCTTTGATTCTTAAACTTCTGACCAGGTCTCGTTGCAAAGCCTCCCAATCAACTATACCAGGCATGTCAGGTTGTGGCATCGTGTAAAGCTCGGAATGCATTGTTTGCTCGCATGCGAAGAGATGGAGTAAATGCGTAGGCCGTGGCGTGAATACCTCTGAATGTGCCTCCCAAAACCCTGTGGTGAACATATCGTCGAATGTTTGCTTGTAGCAGGCAGGGAGATATCTTATGCGTGCATGCCATGCGTAAGCCACTCGTATGCTCGGGGTTGTGCTCATATCATATAGCAGGTCGTAGTTACCATTAATAAACCCGGGAATAGGAGGTTGAATACGGCATACATTGCGAAAAGTTTTGAGTACGACCTGCATCATATCGAAGATCTTGAGCATCATCTGGGCAGCCACATCTGGCATAGGGTGGAGGCGTGGTATCCAATGTCTGATGGTTGCAATCATGTATGACACTGTGGGAGTACCGGTTGGGGGGGCGATAGCGGGGTAATTGAGCCATTCTTTACAGTTTGCGTTATTCTGAACCTTGATGGCAAAAGCTTTCCATGATCTGCGTCTTTGCACTGGCCCAAAACACGGATTGTACTTCAAATGCATGGGGGCATGATCCCATGTTCGAAGCATTTCTGGGTAAGTTTCGAGTAACTTCTGCCTCCACGTTGGTTGGAATATGGCCCCTTTTCGTGCCGCTTCTGGTATATCTTCTGGTTCGAACTGTGTGGCAAATGTTGGGCACTTGTTGGTGACCCTTTTGATTTCTGCATTGTAGTCAGCCAACAATACAAAATAGGGCTTGTATTGTAATTCTGAGCTAGTGATAAGGCGTCTAGGGGCAATGTGCCTGAAGTACTCTGAGTGAAGGATGGTGTCCTCAATGGCCTTCATTGCCAGCATCTGAGTGGATATCCGTTCCTGATGAGTTTGCCCCATTTCCTCTACCTGTTTCATCCATGCCGATGGGGGTTCCTCATAGGTATCTTGACCTTCTTCTGTTACGCGTCCTCCTGGGAATGGTTGAGGCTCGTAGGTGTCGTCGAATGCTTCCTCCACTGGAATAGTAACTGCTTCTTCTTCTAGTGGTTGCTCTGGTGGGGAAGGAGGTCGTTCGTACTGCATCAACTTCAATTTTAATTCTGCGACCTGTTGCCGTAACTCCAGTACGTCGTTGGTCGTTGAGTGTTCAGGTTCGGTTGAAGTAGCAGCGTTGGTCAGTTCTTTAGGTTCCTGTCGGTGTGGTGTAGACTCTTGGGGTCTCTGTAGGTCCTTCAGCTGGTCGGCAAGCTGATCATGTGCTTCTAAAAGATTGGCATAAGTTTCCAAGATCTGTTGTATGCTTTCTGAGGGAACAGCTTGAAATTTAGCCGGGTCTATGGGTGCTCCCGGGGTGTTCTCCATGGCAGCCTCGAGGTTCTCGTGGTTTTGTTGTTGAAGCCGTCTGTTCTCTTCTTGCGCTGCCGCCAGATGTCGTCGTAGCAAAGCCATGTTTCGTTGAAGCCTTGCATTGCGGCCCATTTGATCTCGCAGCTGTTCCTCCATGGCTTTGCTCTCTTCTATATGCCTCGCTGCGAGTTGCGCATTTGCATGTTCGAGGGCAGATATCTTGCTTTGTGACTCCGTGTGGCTGGACTCCAAAGCGTTGACACGCTCTTGGAGTGTTGCTGAGAGGGTGCAAAGTTCTTTGTTATTTTCTTCCAATAATGTATATTCCTGCTTAAGCTGAGTGGCAGCTTCGAGCATGGTGTCGAGTGCAAGACTAAATGAGGTGGATGCGGGGGTAAGGGTGGAAGATGCAGGGGGTTGGGAAGTGGGAATGGGAAAAGTGGATGTTGTGCCTACCGTGTGTGGAAGTGGTGATGTGAGTGTAATAACCTGTGATGGTGTTGTGAGAACAGTGGTGGTGGGTGATCCAGCGGATGGTGAGATGTCCATGGGATCGGACATGAGAGAGTGTGATTCGTGAAATGTGAACACCGGGACGGTGGGTGGTGTGATAGTGGTGGCCGTGAATGTGGGAAAGTGAATTTGGGGGAGGGACTTTTTCTTATGTTCATCAACCTGTTGAAGAATGTTTACAAGTTGGGTCCAGAAGGAGGGTTGGGTGATTAGTGTGGTGCCCGGGGCAGTTACAAGGGATGGGGTAGGTAGAGTTTGGGAGGGAGGAAATGGAGGGGTGGAGGGTAAAGATATGGAAAGAGTCTGACTAGTGACAGATGGTTGTCCAAAGGCATGGGGGAAGGAAGGGTGACCTAATTGGGGTTCAAAAATCTGAGTGACAGAGATGGATGAGGGTGAAGGAAGGAAAGTGGACACGGGGGTGTGTACAATGGTCTCACTATAGGAGGAGAATGGTTGTGTAGAAAGACACGTGGAGAGAGGCTCTGAGGGTGGGATAGGAGAAGATGGGGGGGATGGTGCATGCGTAATGTCATCCGGTTCATCATTGGGCCTAGGGCTAATCATGTGAACATCTTCTGATGTGGACGTAGCTAACGCAGTAGATACTTCCATCTGAATCATCTTTCCTTGTCGAGGCCGTGTATCAATTCTTCTTTGATCATAAGCAGGGTTCTCTTGATAGACCAAGGTTCTCATTGCTTCACTGATGCCACAGGTGTCCGCCAAAAGATTTAGCAATTCTACAAACTGGGGGTCGATATGCTCTGAGTGTAACATCTGGTTTACTAGGGCCCTATTTGCTTCTTCTGACATTTTATGGCGTCGTTGTACCTGCGTGATTGTTTGGTATAGCTGTTTGAGTTGTGCCGTATATGCAGGGGCTTCGTCTTCACTCTCTTCCGGGTTATCTCTTGGTGCCTCCTCCTGAGCTTGTGTGCTTAGTCTTTGAGGAAGTTGTGCCACTCCTATCTCCTGTACACTGCTTGTCTCGCCTCTTGCATGTTCTCTTTGGGTTGATGCCCCCGGATCGACATTGTCAGGACAACCTTCACTGTCTGATAGATGAGCCGTCTGCAGAAATGTTTCAAAATCAAAATTTGGGTCCTCGGTGAAGTTGGCCATCGCTGCAAATTCTGCATCGGTAGGTAGCGGAGGGGCAGAAGGAGTGGGCTGTACCACCTCTCTTGGTTGAGACTCCTGGAGATGGATTGTGATAGGTGCCACCTGGGCTTCCTCTCTAGTGGAGACTTCGGCGGTGGTTACTGGAGGGATCAGGACCTGTGAAAGGGATCCACGCATTCTTTTTGCAGGCTGACTCCCTGACTTTCGCCCTTTGAACAGCTCCAGGTGTGCATATTTTAGGGCTCGAGCAACTGGCACATCATATGCCAGACATCTATAGATGATTCTCGTCAACGCACAACACCCATGTAAAGTGGGCTTCCTCACCCCCCGTTTGCCTGCCTCATACACCTGATCTAAGATCCATACCGGCATCTTAATGGGCAAGCTTCCGGTCTCTGCTAAATACAACCCGTACCATATCTTCTTGTGAGGCTGAGTGAAACGGTCCTGAGCGGGAAATGCGAAGTGCTGGAGGCACATCCGCAGAGGTATGGCGATGTTGGGGGTGAGGGCGCACATTTCTTTGAGCTTCTTGACTCTATTGCTTTTCATTGATTCTGGTATCAAAGGGTCGCGATCCGAAGGCACATGAGTTCCATACATTTGAAGGGCTTCCCTGATTAACGTTACATTTAATTCAAACTTCCTCATCTCCTCCAGATTGGATAAGGAGGGCACCCAGAATGTGCCTGAGTGATCTTTATCCCCGGTAGGTTTCATCGTAGCAATCAAGTAGTAGCACCTGAGGAAGTCAGGTTTAGGTAGAGCTGCACTGAAGTAAGCTTGTAGTCCTGCCTTTTGCCAGATGTCTTGAAGTGGAGCTGCATTCTGTAAGGTCTCAAATTCTCTTGAAAAGAACTGGAAGGTCCACCAAACCCCTCCACACTCCATCTTGGACTCCCAGATGTGATCTGCGTCTCCCAACTCCCCTGGCATTTCATTGAACCAATGGGAGTGCCCTTTTACTCTTTCGGTTAGTCCATTGGGTGGATCTTGAATAGGAATCCTTTGCACATTCAAGAATTCTTCAGGCCGAGCTGTTGGTGGAGCTTCCACTGGCATGGCATCCCAATTGATAGGAGCACCAGATCCTGCCTGAGAGCTTGTGCCTGCCGCGGTTGCCATGAGAGTAGGTTGCTTATCTGTTGGAAGACGAAAGGCACATTAGTGTTGCTTAGGAAATACGATGTAATGGTGTTCCCTTCACAATACTAACATGACAATCCCGGAGGTCAGTGGTTAGTGGTGAGGTGTTTATGATATGTGTGAGTGGTGATTAAAGGTCAGTGTCATCCTAGATGCATACTTTGGTTATGCAACGGCTCGGAATGCTCCTGTGTTAGTGTGGACGGTTTTACAGAATAGGGTCAGGGGGTTTAGTACACAGTTTAATTCTCCACACTTTAATAGAGGAGTCGTAGCTCTTAGAGCTAAGGACAGATGAAGATTTCGGTATGAGAGTGTGATGTAATTGGGATCTTTTGGGTACCCACTTCCAGACATTCCTGGGGTTGATGGGGGTGGGGACAGTGAGAGGTGTAGGTATCTTGTCACTTTCTGAGTTGTTGGTCAAGAGTGCTTGTGAAAGCTGCTTCATTCTAGTGCCTGAAGGTGAAGTACTTTGGGCTTGTAAGCAAGCCTTGGGCACCCATATCTGTCTAGCATTAGGGGTGGCCTTCATTGACCGCTTAGGAACCCAAATAGAAATGGTATGCCTAGGGGTTATCCTAGGGGGCTTCTTCACTTTGTTCCTTGATGGTGAGGCTCGTTTCTTGTCTCCTTGAGAATCTGTTATTAGAGCTGTGGGTTTTCTATCCTTGCGTATCCAGATCTGCTTCACGCCACGAGATGCTCCATGTTGCGCGGGTTGGCGCTCCTGCCTCTTGATTAGCGGCCTCCTTCGTGTAGAGTGATGTTCGGTCTGCTCGTTTAGAATCTTCTTTGGATCAGTTATGAACTCCTTCTTGGCTCCTGAACCTTCAGTAAGATTGACATTCCTCTGCACCATAGAAGTTTGGACAAGCACAACGTGGTTATCTTCGTGTGGATTCCTGGAGGGACCAGGAGTTGGTGCCTGTTCTATTGGTTTGAGTGCTTCATTTTCTAATTCAATCGTGAGACGACTTTGGCCTACCCAAGCCTGAATAAGTCCACTTCTCAGGTTCAGGTTGACTGCGTGATCATAGATCCAGTCTTGGCCCAAGATAAGCGGTTCGGTCAGATCCTCGTCTTCACACACTAGCACTTTTACTGGCATGAGGACCTCTTGTATGTAGAGGGGAAGATCCACCTCTCCCATGCAGGGGGTTTCAACACCTCCTAATCCTATCAGATAGGCTTCTATGGGTTTCACCTCCAATTGCAGCTGCTGGCAATAAGAAAGCCGAACTGCACTTGTGGCTGCTCCTGAATCAATTAAAGCCCTCACACTTGTTGTGCTGTCTCTTTGTCCTATTTCTAGGGTCACAAAAGGTCGTCGGTCCACTATCTTATGGATACGTTCACCTGAAGCCTCACACATGGCCATGTGATAGCCTGGAGACTCTTCAGTGTTAGTCCTAGGCTGGTCCCTTCCTTGTCTTCTCAACTTCATTCGTTTGATACGCTCTAAGGCCTCTGCCTGTGCTTCTTCTCGAATTCGTTTTTCCTCCTCTTTACGTTGCTTGGCAATATTGAGTCGGCTTAGCATCTTTTCCGTGAGGGGTTCCTGATACAGCTTGACTCTGCATCCGCTAATATAGTTTGGGAGGACCTCCCCCTCTAATGTGGCTAGTTGTACTGCTCCACTCGTGGAGATCCTATTAATGATCATAGGTCCGTAGCCTCTCTTTTCTAGCTTTCTTGCGTGTTGTTTCAATGTGTAGACTAACACTAGATCTCCTGCCTTCAAGCCCTTATCCTTCACATGGGCATCAAAGTATGCCTTTTGCCGTTTCTTTGCAGCATAGATACCTGCTGCTGCTCGTAGCCTTGTCTCACCTAAACGCTCTAGATCTAAGATCCTAGAGGACAACTCATGTCCATTCCACTCATGCTCTTGTGCTACTCTTAAAGCTGGAATTAGGAAATCTAGTGGTAACACTGCATTCTGTCCGAAGACCATCTGAAATGGGGTGGCATTGAGTACCGTTTTGTAGGCAACTCGGTATGCCCAAACAGCATGGTGAAGTTGTTTGTCCCAATCAGAGCGTTTATTATTGACCAGTTTCATCAATACGTTACACAGGATCTTATTCGTGCTCTCGGCTTGTCCGTTAGCTTGTGGGTGATAGGGTGCAGACTTTTTATGTACCACCATGAATTCTTGAAGGAGATTTTCAATGACCTCATTCAAGAAGTGTGTACCTCTATCACTAACTAACTCTATTGGTAACCCATATCTAGTGAACACATTTTCGAATAAGAACTTAGCCGTTGTTTGAGCATCATTCTTTGTCGTGGCCTTTACTTCCACCCACTTGGTAAGGTAATCTGTGGCTACAATAATGTATTCTGCATGGGAGTTCCTAGCTGGGGGGTTGATGGGACCTACAAAGTCTATACCCCACTTTGAAAATGCACGTCCTCCCATCATTGGTCTTAATGGCATTTCATCTCTTCTTATCGGATATTGGGTACGTTGGCATGTGTCGCAACTCTTCACATAAGTATGTGCATCCATATGAAGAGTGGGCCACCACAGTCCTGAGAATAGAATAGTCTTAATCACTCTGTCAGGCCCAAAGTGTCCACCTGCAGCACCGCTGTGTGCCGTTTCTAAGACTTTCAAGTAGTCTGATTCATGTACTAAAGCATAGTCTTGAGCCTCTTGCTCCATGCTCCGTTTTCTTGCAAGACTAGCCTGATTGGGTAATGTTCCTGTTCTCATGAACTCGACCAGTGGAGCACTCCAATCTGGGATTAATGACATGTGATAAAGAGTGGCATGCTCCACTGGGGGTCTCTCCTGGCACCCTGGACAGCTCTGGATCCACTCTTGTATTCCTTTGTCCATGCTAGGCCAATACACTCCTAAGCGTTTTAGATTCTGCAATGTTCGTTGTTTAGAGTAATGATTCCCTAGCAATCCCTCATGGGCTTGTTGCAACCAACTAGTATGTTCATCCTCCTCGACACAACAAGCTAATACGCCCTCGGTATCTTGCTTGTACATACTTCCGGCCAATATTTGATACTTTAGTGATTTTACAATTTCCTCTTTGCTTGTTTTCACATTCTTATTTGCAGGCCCGAAGGTTAGGACCGGTACCAACTTACTTGCCCATTTAGGAACAACTTCTAAATTGAACAGATAAGCATCGGGCAATTCATCAGACACTCCTTGCGGTGGCTCTCCTGAAGTGATGCGAGAAAGATGGTCTGCCCGAAGATGGGTTCTACCTTTCCTGACAACAACTTCAAAGTCGTATTCCATTAGTAAGAGGAACCATCTTACTAAGCGGCCTGTATTGCAAGGTTTATTGACCAAATATAGTAAAGCTTGATGATCAGTGAAAAACTTGAACTTATTGGCTAATAGATAGTGTCTAAACTTCTTCACAGCATATACCATGCCTAAGCCTTCTCTCTCCGTTGTGGTGTAATTTCGTTCAGCTGCATTTAATTGCCTACTAGCATATGCTATCGGCAAATCTAGGTTTCCTTCACCTGTGGGTTGTGCTAGCACACATCCTATTGCATGATTGGAGGCATCTACATGGACATGAAAGGGTTTGCTCCAATCCGGAGTAGTCAATATTGGTGCTGTGCACAAACGTCTCTTCAGTTCGTTGAAGGAAGTCTCGCATTCCTCACTCCACTCAAAATTGGTTAACAACCCATAGAGAGGTTTAGCTATGATGGCATACATGTGGATAAACCTACGGTAATATCCACAATGGCCCATAAAGGCTTGTACCTCTTTCACATTCCTTGGTCTCGCCAATTCTGCTATTGCTCTTACCTTGTCTTCATCTGTTGATATTCCATTCTTAGAAACAATGTGACCTAAGATCTTACCTTGGCGTACCATAAACACACACTTCTCTGGATTCAGACACACTCGATAATCTCTACACTTGTTGAAGATTTGCCTGAGCTCAGGGATGTGGTAACTTCTCTCTTGGGAATGAGCGCACAAATCATCCACATATACTTCTAAGCTCTTTCGCAAGAACTCTTTGAAGACATGACACATGAGTCTTTGGAATGTTGCAGGTGCATTGGTGAGCCCAAATGGCATCACACGAAATGCAAAGATTCCCCATTCTGTGGCAAAGGCCGTTTTGTGTTGATCTTCGGGGGCAATGGCTACTTGGTTGTAACCTGAAAATCCATCAAGGAAGCTGTAAACTTCCTTGCCTGCAACACGCTCCAAAAGATGTTCGGTGATTGGAAGTGGATAACTATCTCTAATCGTAGCGGCATTAACTTTTTTAAGGTTAATGCACACTCGCAGTTTCCCGTTCTTCTTGGGCACCACTACAATAGGGGACACCCATTCAGTGTGCTCAATCTCATAGATGAATCCGGCTTCAATCAGCCTGTCAATTTCCTCTTTTATTTTGGCCGCATAATTGTCATTATATGTGTAGGGTTTTTGTTTGGTGGGCTTAGCATCAGCGGTCATCGGAATCGTATGAGAGCAGATCTCTGGATCTACTCCTTTCAAGTCTCTATAATGCCATGCGAACACATCCCTATATTCCCTTAATAGAGCTACAAGCTCTGCTTCTTCTTCTGCACTTAGGTCATCTCCTATGTACGTACATCGCTCTTCATTCCCTTCAATGGTCACTACAATTTTTTTGGTCTTTTCTTTATTGTCATATGCTTCTCCTATAATGGCCTCTCTCTTAGGCATTCGTACCAAAATTTTCCGGTCTTCTACTTCATATTTCTTGAAATTTTCTGGTACTTCAAACAATGATTCTTCCTCTTCTTGTCTTACTGCTTTTCGTTTCTTTTTCTTTTGACCTCTTTCACTTCCTTTCTTTGAACTTATCGTTTTAATACTTGCAAGAGGTTCTTCTTCTTTTTGGGTTAACACTCCTATGTCTTCTAAGTAGTGTTCCTCTGAGTCAAAGTAAGTATCCATCACAATGGATTCTAGATCATCATCACTCTCTTCTTCTTCTATGAACTCACTAGGATCACACTCTTCCAACAAGGGCTGACACATGAACACTGAAATATCATAACCCTCCTCATCACAATGGGGTGTCCATTGTTCCTCATTGACTGCAATGTCCATGGTAGCTAAGATTTCTGCCCAACCATGAGGCTCAAATTCCTCATCTGGAAATATCATTGGTGTATAGGCTGGGTCTTTTATTGGTCTATCTCCTGGGGAAGTTCCTTCTTCTCTCGCTTTTAGGCGCTTTTCCTCTTTCTCTGCGACCTTGCACATCCACAAGTGAGTATCTTCATGCAACCAGGATGGTTCAGGTGAACTTCCAGAATGCACGGAGATAGAGTCCTCTTTCACATTGTGGATAGGATTCCACTGTAGGGGTGGTACATCTCTGAAGGTGTGATCCTTCAGATTGACCTTGGTGGTGACCCCTAAGTGCTGTAAGTACAAGGAGTTGGTTCCCCAATCTTGTACTATTTGTAATTGTCGTAGGAAGGGTCTTCCTAGGATCATCTCGTAAACATTATTCTTCTCAAAGTCACATATGGCAAACGTATGTTCAAACTCTACACCACAAGTGGTTAGAGTTATCCCTTCAAGCAATCCGAGAGGTCTTTCAAAATGACCATCTGCCATTTGAAGTTTCATTCTCGTTGGTCTTAAGGTGGGTTTGCCCCATCGCTTCCACAGGGAGGTAGTCGCAATCGCAACGCCCGCACCCGAATCCACAATTGCTTTGGTTGTGTAACCTTGATATGTGATCGGAAGATAAGTGTTACCTTCTTCACCTTCGCTCATGTCCCCTATCTTGTCGAGAGGTACTTCGGGTATTTTTTGTTTAGAGCCTACTTTTGGTGCATTGGATTCAAGTTCTGGAACCTGATCCTTCACATGATCCCAGAGCTCCGGTTTTGCCTTGAGGAGTTCCTCTACAGTGAGGTGACATTGAACCTTAGTGTTCTTCGCAACATCAGTGTTCCTGGGAATCACTGAGTCTTCATTTCTTACCAATATCGTGGGAGCTCTGATCTGGAGAGATTCAGATTCCCATGGGCCTGTGAAATGAGGCAACTCTTGTAAAGAATTAGATTCAAAATCTAATCTCTCATCCTCTTGTTGCTCTGCTTGATCCCCATAGATAGAGGGAATGTCTTGGGGAAATTGATCACGAAGATCATCAATCTCAGGAATGGGAGGGAAATCACCCTTCTCCTTGGCCCATTTCTCTTCTTGTATTTCCCGCAAGAACTCTGGAGAGTACTGTTGTATTGAAGGAGGTATTCCAGCATCCGTGGAATTAGGAACATAAGCTCCCTTTGGTGGTGAGCTTCCTCTTTCAACAACTGGTTGAGCCTGTGGAGGTAAAGAAACTTGTGATTTGTTTACCAACTGCTCTAATCTTTCTAGTAAGCCTTGGAAATGCAAATCCGGCTTGACAGAGTTTGTCTGATTGAACTTTTGACTAGTCTCAAGTATAGCTTGAGCTTGCTCTACCATTTTCATGCACATTTTCATCCGTTCAATCTCTAAGTCTGCTCTAGGGTAACTCTTGTCTAGGTTTGCAGCTGTTGGCCCTTCTTGAAGTCGAGCCTGGTAGGCTTTGAACATCATGTCCAAGCCTTCAGGAGTGGGGTCAGCTAATACTGATCCTACTCGGGGTGGTGGGTGGGTTTCGTGAGGGGTATTAGAGGGTGGAGAAAGGGAGGGTGATGGGGATGGTAGTGGTGGAAGTGTGTGGGAGTGCGGTTGAGATGTGATCTCTGTGATTTTTGCCTTGGTTTCTCTCACGCTTTCTTCAAGTTCGTTTATCTTTTTTGCCCATTGTCTCTTCATTCTTTCACGACTATCCTTCCAGGCGCTAGTCCTCTTTTTGGGTATGCTCTCTGTTTTACTCACCTCGGGGCTCTTTTCCTGAACAACATCTTGGTGTTGTTGAAGTGCCTGGGCTCTTGTGATCACCTGCACAGGTGCAGTGGAAGTCACACTCCCTATGGAGTCTACAACTAACCCAACAACATTGATAGGAGTGATTTTAGGCATGTTATTAGGGTTCTTCGGGCAATCTCGTAGGAGATGCTCTTTCCCGCAATCTTGACAGAAGCCTTGAATGGTTACTGGTTGAGGCTGTGTAGGGGTAGGCAGTGGACAATCACGTATAAGGTGATCTCCCTGACATCTGAAGCATGGTCCTCTAGGAATTGGAGGTCGTACCTGTCTAGGTTGAGGTCTAGGGTTGGGGTTTGTGTACATAACATTAGAATACTCAGGTTCCCCACTATTTTCACTTGGGTCCTCATAATAGTATGACTCGTTATGCTCGGGTGACTGCATGTAGTAAGCCTGAGGGCTATCAATATGTGTGGAGTCGAAGCTATGGTCACTGGGATCACTGTCTGATAGCAATGGGGTGACTGGGACTATGGCTCTATTCGGATTTTCTTCAGTAGATGCATATTTCACTGGGATCACATTGGTTGGAGCAGGGGGTTGCTGCACTAGGACTGGTTGAGGTCTCTGCTGCCCTTGATAAGGTGGCTGATAAGTTTGCTGTGGTCTGTTGTATTGTGGTGATGGGTACTGATTCTGGTATCTACCATGTTGTGGATATGGCTGAGGATAATTTTGCCTAACGGTTTGTTTGTTATATGGGCAGTCTTGTGCCGTGTGATTGGTGTACCTGCGCTCTATGGTGCAGTACTGGTGTTGCTCTAGCACAATGGTGAGAACCACGTTAAGAAGCTCCACCTCCTTAATGTCAATCCGCGGAAGAGATAGGAGTGATATGAAGATCGTGAATGTGAGATGAAGTGAGAGTGAAGGTGAGAAGCACAAAGATGCACACACACATACACACACACAATGAAGAGACAAGCAAGACACAATGGAAGGTGGGAAAATAGCTCTATTACTCAAGAACACTCTTACAAGCTCAAAGTAGCTCTAAGCTCACACTAACCAAAATGAATCAACCTCAAAAATGAGCTCTCTAGCTCTTTTTATAGTTTCTAGACTAGTTTTGACCGGTTTCACATCTAGTGACCGGCATAGTTAAAAAATAGGTCCTAGAGGCTATTTGGAAGGGTAAACGATGTCTAAAAATAACGAAAATTGGTATGCGCATTCTACCTAAGCTCCTCAAGCTCGAGGACTCCTCGGCTTGCACAAAATGGAGCTATGGATTACAAAATGAGGTTTTTTTATGATACATATGTTACAATTAGTGATAATAATCACTGTTGAGTGTTTGAAGAATTAATAAGAAACATATTTGTTTGGAAAATTGATCCGACTGGCTCCCTGCTCTGTCTTTACATGCTTCCGTGGCGTCTGTGCCTCTGGCTGCTTCCAACACCCCCCTCCCTCTCGCTTCTGTCGTCCCTGACAGAACCTTGTTGTGAGGTCTGCCGGATGTAGTTCTGTAGGAGGTCTTGAGCGAGGGTGTGCTCTGATATACGAATGCCTCGGGCTAGATCAGCCTCGAGTTTCTCCCAGTCGATAGGTTGCGGCTCGTCTGGTGGTGGGAGCTGATAATGTGTGGAGTACACCATTCGTTCACAAGCGAATAATTGCAATAAGTGTGTGGGCCTGCTTATAAATACCTCTGAATGGTACTCCCAAAAGCCGGTGGTGAACATTTCTTCGAATGTCTGCTTGTAGCATGCCGGTAGGTATTT
This sequence comes from Ceratopteris richardii, assembly GCA_020310875.1. Lineage (NCBI taxonomy): Eukaryota > Viridiplantae > Streptophyta > Polypodiopsida > Polypodiales > Pteridaceae > Ceratopteris > Ceratopteris richardii. The sequence goes on from CM035415.1 coordinate 85,553,468, forward strand.
GATCCTGCAGTGCCAGGCATAACACACCCGTAGCGATGGCGTTGTGCTCATATCATAGACTAAATCAAAGTTGCCATGCTCGAAGCCCGGGGTGTTTACATGGGGAGCCTTGATGCGTCGGAAGACTTTAAAGATCATCTGCATCATGTCAAAGATTTTGACAGTCATGTGCGCGGCAATATCATCCATATGCTTTAACCTAGGGAGCCAGTGGCGGATTGTCGCCATCATGTAGCCTACTGTGGGTAACTCGATTGGTGGCTTGAAGTAGGGATAGTTCAACCAGTCTTGGCACTGCTTATTGTTTTGTACCTTAATAGCGAATGCAGTCCAAGAGCGGCGTCGTGGTACTAGTCCCCAGCACGGGTTAAATTTTAAGTGCAGCGGCGCTTTCACCCACGTGCTCATCATCTCTGGATATTTTTGCAATAAATCTTTGCGCCAGTCTGGTTGAAGGATTTCACCTCTCTGCGCCCTTGGTGGCAAGTCTTCCGGTTCGAATTGAGTGGCATGCGTTGGTTTCATACCTGTTTCTTTCTCTATGGCTGACTGATATTCGGCCATTAACATGAAGTACGGTTTATATTGAAGCTCGTGCCCAGATATGTATCGTCGCGGGGCCAATTGAGCAAAGAATGGTGACTGTAAAATCCTCTCTTCAATCATGGCCATGGCATGTAGTTGTGCCTCTACTCTGGCCGAGTGTGTCGTTCCGAGTTCTTCAACTGTCTTCATCCAGGCGGGAGTAGGTAATTCATAGGTCATCTGGCCTTCGGCCGTGACACGTCCGCCTGGGATGGGTATCGGTTCGTATGCCTCTTCAAATGTTTCCTCCACCGGGATAGTGACGGTTTCTTCCTCAGCTGGTAGCTCAGGTGGGGAGTCTGGCCTAGGTGGTGCTTCATAGGCTGCGATTCTAGATTCAAGATTTGTTACCTGGGCCCGGAGTGCGTTGAGTTCCTCTAAAATTTCAGGGGCAGGGTCCACAGGTGCTGGTAATTCTGCTGCTACTTGTACTTGTTGTGTTGCCGGTTCTCTGAGCTGTAGCAGCTTGTGATCTTCCTTTAACTTTTGGTGCTCTTCGTTCATACGATCATAGTCCTCGAGCAATCGCACATGATCATCTAGCAACATCCGCATCGATTCAGATGGGATTGCTTTGAATTTGCTAGGACTTAAGGGTTGGTCTGGGTGGTCCAAAGCCGCTTCCAAATTCTCTCTATTCTGCTCTTGGAGTCTCTGGTTCTCCTCTTTTGCTGCGGCTAAGTGTCTTCTTAGTAAGCCCATATTTCTAGTGAGCGTTGCATTGCGGACGGTTTGGGCTCGAAGGAGGTTGTCCAAATCCGCAGTGGCCTCTTTTGTTTTCTCCTCACTTTCTAGTTCTAATTTGTGATAGGCCTCTCGTAAATCTTGGTATCGGCTGTTCAGTGAGGCATTCTCAATTGATAACGAATTAAGCTTCGTTTGTAGTTCATTCGTCGTTCTCTGCAGCTGTTGATAGTTGGTGCCGAGTGATGCAAACTCATCGCGGACTTGTGTCATGCATGTGAACATGTGTTGAAATGCGGTGTCTATGGCGGGTGATAATAGTAATGGAGTGCTAATTGAAGATGCAGTGGAATTAGATGCAGCGGGGATGGGGAATGGGGTTGGGAAGGTGGATGCAGTGGTGATTGTGGAAAATTGTGACGTGCCTAAATATGAGGGTGCTGTGAGTGGAGTGGGTGGTTGTGAGGTGGATGGTGATATGTCCATGCCGTTGGACGTGTCAAGTGTGGTGATTGTGAAAAGCGGTGTGTAAGTGGGTGGTTGTGCAGGTGTGAAGACAGGATTTACAAATGTAGAGTAAGTTACAGGGGGGATATCTGGAGCGGCTTGGTGAAACGGGGAAATAGGGGTTATGGTAGGTTGGGGAGGTGAGACTGGTGAGAAGGTTAGTGGGGTTAGAAAGGGAAATGGGGTTCTTAGAGGTGGGGGAAACGCTGGGAAGGATGAAGGGGTGAAGGGGTTAACATATAGATGCGGAGGGTTGGGTGTGGGCATGGAAGTATGAATTGGCAGGGCAAAGGGTGCGGTTGTGTTGCCTTGAACTGGTGTGGATGTGGGGGAAGTGGGTGGGTGTGCGGGGGATACAGGATGGGTTGGTGAAAGATGAGGTGAGAGAGGAGTAGAGGGCGTGGATGTTATTTCGAAGATAGTAGTGGTATGTACAACAGTGGTACGTGGTTGGGAATCTACAAGGATGGGTTCTGCGGTCAAGGAACTTTCGGGGACGAGGCGTGCCTCCCTGACTTGTGCTGAAGACTGAGCTCCTGTTGGTACGCGAATATACTCTCCGGGTTTTGAAAGTAGTCGCACTCGGCGGGGATCAAACTGTGGTAGTTGCTTTCTTTGTAAAAACCTGAGTGCTTCATGGGAGCCTACTGATTTGACTAACTCCCTGAACCCTCTGATGTATGCGTCTTCGAATCCTCCGGAGATGAGTTCCTGTTCAATTAATGCCTGGCTCTCCTCTTCCGTTAACTTCTTCCGGGCCCAGACTTTCTCCATGGTACGATATAATTTCTTGATGGCCAGCGTGTACGCTGCGGCTTCGAAAGTCTCTTCTTCATATGTGCTGGTGTCGCCGTGTGCGTCAGTCTGTTGGCCTTGACCATCTGTCTGTCCGTCATGTGAGCCCTGGCTGGCTTCATCGTCGCCTTCCTCGTCGTCTGTTTCGGTTCTTTCTTCTTCAGAGCTCGACACAGCTTGTCCCTGTGGCAGATCTCGCGGTGTGGTAGGGTAGCTGGGTCTTTCATATTCTTGAGAAAAGAACTGTCCTTCTGAAAACTGGAACTCATTTGAGAATGCGTCAGGCATCTCAAAATCGAATGTTGTGTTTATTGGTTCTGCCTCCATGTGTGGTATTGGGAAAGAAAAGGCTTCCGCACCAATAGTTGTGGGAGCTTCTGCTGTCGTTGTGGTGGCTTCTGTGGTGGCAGCTGCCTGAGGTGCAGCGGTACTAGTGGTGGCCTCCGTAACCACTGGTCTGGACAACCTTATGCGAATAGGTTGTACTGCGGGAGTTGCTTCTGTCTGTGGTCGCTCTGGAGAGGGTTGTGGTGATGGCGACTCTGGCACTTGAAGGCAAGGGATGGTGCCTCTCATGCGCTTACCTGCCCTTGTTCGACTGGGCTTCCTGGCTTTCTTCGTTGTGCCTTTGAATGCCTTCAGTTCTTCTCCTGTTAATGCACGCTCGATGGGCAAGTCATATGCTAAGCACATATACACAATTCTAGTGAGTGCACAACATCCATTAAGTACTTTCTTGCGCTCCCATCTGTGCTGTGCCAGATACATTTGATCTATGATCCAGCTTGCCAGATCAACAGTTTGAGGTCCCGTGCATGCCAAATACAATCCGAACCAGATTCGTTTATGGGGCATGGAAAATCTGTCCTGAGCGGGAAACGCAAAATGTTGCATGCATATCCTTAGTGGCTTCGACAGCTCAGGTGTAATTGCCGAAATCTCCTCCCACTTCGTGACATCCCCACGTTTCATCGGTTCTGGAATTAATCTCTCTCGATCTGTGGGTGTGTGGGTGCCATGAATTTTGATGGCCGCTCTGATTAAATCCTTAGATAGGTAAAACCTTTTGTAAGGTGGATCATTCACTAGAGTAGGCAATATGAAGGTCCCTGGGATGTCCTTATTCTCTGAGGCCAGTAGGGTAGTGATTAAGTAATAGCACCTGTAAAAATCCGGTTTGGGCAGAGGATCACTGAAATACTCTGTGAAGCCTGCTCTGGCCCAAACATGAGTTAAATCCTGGGTGCTCTGTAGGGCTTCGAACTCTCTGGAGAAAAACTGGTATTTTCCCCACGTGCGGTCATCAAATGTCAAAGAGGATTCAAATATAAAGTCTGCGTCCGCAAGGGGTCCTGCAAGGCCCTGAAACCAATGAGAGTTCCTGTGTATTTTTTCGGTGTAGCCCATGGGTGGGTTGTCGATAGGCATGGGCCCTGGAAATCCCTGAAATTCCGGCGGTGGAGCAGTCGGGTGGGACTCTGCTCGTAGCACGTTGAGGGGCACAGCCGCTACACTGGGGCCTGCTCCTGATGTTCCTTCGTCGGTTTGCATGGTGACTGATGCGCTAATGAGAAAGATCTGCTACAAAAGATTAGCACATTAGCATGGAAATTAATTATGATCCCATTAAAGTGAGACCGCAATCCCTTTCCATAACTGATGCGTAACCCGTGTAGCCAAGTGCTGTGATGTGATGGATGCAATGTTTCTTGCAGCACTAGTGCAGGTCTCTAGACATCTATACGTTTCAGATCATGCATACATTTCTTGATGATATGAGATTATGAGTGATGTGTGATGATGGTGGGTGAATTTATACAAGGTTTAAAGGTTAGTGATTTAGTACAAGGTTGTATGTTAGTCGGGGGGGTAGTTTTATCAGACATGGGGTTAGGGGGAGACGGTTGGACACGTTTTGGTATCCATTTCCTAAGGATCTTGGAGTGGGTGGTGGGTTTCTGCTGAGGGGCAAAGGGTGGTGTCGTGTGTGGTGGTATCGAGGGATGAAATGAGTTGTGGGGGTTATATATTACATGGCTTATGGGTTGAGCTATGATACATGGTTTGGGTACCCAAATCTGCGTGGGCGTGGGTCTATGGGTAAGGTACTTCTTGGCGATCCACATTTGTCGGATGCTCGGACCTGTAGAAGAAGGTCGAGGGGACTTTGTCTGCTGACTCTGCTTTTGTTGAAACTTTGTCCTGCTCTCTTCTGCAGTGTTGCTGATAGGCTGTGGTTGCTGTCCTTTTGGCACCCATATTTGTCTCGTGCCGCTTGTTCTATGATGTTGATACTGCTGCCGTCTTTGCCTTATCTGGTGGTGTCGTCGATCTTGGTTCCTCTGTTGTGGTCGACTCCTTCGTGGTTGAGTTTGAGAGGTCCTTTGGACACTCTGCTTTGGAAAAGAAGGGAGATCCAACACTTGCGTGACCTGCCCATTAGGAAGTGATGCGTTCTTTAACTTTAATCTAGGCCAGTCCGCAGCAAGTTTGGAAGGATGAGCACCGCAGGGTGTCGTGCTCATTTGGCCGCTGATGCAACCCACCTGACCGCTGATTGTGGCCATCTGCCCAAGCGATTGGGTAGCTTCCTCTTCTAGTTTGCAGGAAGTCCCAGGGAAGATCTCCTGTCGTCCTTCTGATAGACAACTGTCCATAGCCGATCCCGAGTGGGTTGGTGTAGACGTAACTTGACTGAGCTGATTAAAGATCTTTTGGTCTTCCGTCGCATGTGTTTCATAGGGTCTAGGGTCACAACCGTCAGTCGGAATGCCATTAGGGAAGTCAAGCGGTATCATTCGCTTCGGTTCTAAGGTTCCAATTTGTAAGGAGCCTTGTCTAAGATTTAGGTCCACTGAGTGATCGTATAGCCAATCTTGGCCAAGGATTAGGGGTTCTATCAGGTCGTCATCATGGCACACTAGTAGCTTCGCTGTCATGGTCACATCCTTAATGCGGATAGGAAGGTCCACCTCACCCATGCAAGGGGTTTCCATGCCTCCTAGCCCTATGAGGTATGCCTCAATTGGCCGCATTTCTATTCCTGAATCCTTATAGTGGGACCACCTAATAACACTAGTCGCAGCACCTGAGTCAATTAAAGCCCTGAGCTCTTGGCAAGGATTACCGTGCTCTAGCCTAACTGTAATGAATGGTCTCCTGTCCACTATACTAGGATGAGTGGTTGACTTTACTTGACACATGGCCATGGGGTATCTGGGTGTAGTTTCCAGATGGTTAAAATGTTCTCTCCCTAGTCCTTGTCTTCTTAACTTCATGCGTTTAATGCGTTCTATGGCTTCTGCCTGAGCTTCAGCTCGTATTCTGTTTTCTTCCTCCTTACGCTTCTTTGCCAACGTGAGTCGTCTAAGCATATCCTCAGTAAGAGGTTCTTGATATAACCTGACTCTACAGCCACTAATATAATTAGGCATTATGTTTCCTTCTAAGGTGGCTAACTGTACTGCTCCACTTGTCGAGAGTCTGTTAATGATCATAGGCCCATAACCTCGCTTTTCTAACTTCCGTGCGTGTTGTTTCAGCGTATATACTAGAACTAAATCTCCTTCTTTTAGGCCTTTATCCTTCACATGTGCGTCAAAATATGCTTTCTGTCGCTTCTTCGCTGCATATATTCCTGCTGCTGCCTTTAGCCTGGTTTCTCCTAATCGTTCCAAGTCCATTATTCTTGTTGATAATTCATGGCCGGTCCACTGATGTTCTTGTGCAACCTTAAGGGTCGGTATCAAGAAGTCCAAAGGAAGCACAGCATTCTGACCAAAAACCATCTGATAGGGAGTTGCATTGAGTACGGTCTTGTAGGCCACTCGATATGCCCAAACAGCGTGGTGTAACTGTTTGTCCCAATCTGAACGTTTGTTGTTCACGAGTTTCGTCAGTACATTACAAAGGATCTTATTAGTGCTTTCAGCCTGACCATTGGCCTGAGGATGATATGGTGCAGATTTCTTGTGGATCACCATAAAATCCTGTAACAAATATTCAATGACTTGGTTTAGAAAGTGAGTGCCTCGATCGCTCACTAACTCTATAGGCAATCCATATCTTGTAAAGACATTTTCAAATAAGAATTTTGCAGTTGTGTGTGCATCATTCTTTTTCGTGGCTTTTGCCTCTACCCATTTCGTAAGATAATCTGTGGCAACAATAATATATTCCGCATGTGTACCTTTTGCAGGGGGGTTAATGGGTCCTACAAAGTCTATACCCCACTTAGAAAATGCACGTCCGCCCATCATGGGTTTCAATGGCATTTCATCTCTGCGAGTAGGAAACTGAGTTCTTTGGCACACATCACATCTCTTTACATAGGTATGAGCATCCATGTGAAGAGTGGGCCACCATAATCCTGCGAAGAGGATGGCTTTGATTATCCTATCAGGTCCAAAATGACCTCCTGCAACACCTTGGTGTGCAGTCTCTAGTATGCTCAGATAATCGCTTTCATGAACACATTGTCTTAGATATCCATCTCGTCCTCTTTTGTATAGATTATCGCCAATAAGTGAATAGTCTTGAGCTTCCTGCTCCAGACTGCGTTGTCGAGCTAAGGTCATGCCTTGAGGGAAGGTTTTCGTCCTCAAGTATGTCACTAAAGGTTCACTCCAGTCTGGTGTGAGAGACACATGATATAAAGTAGCATGCTCTACTGGTGGTTTTTCACAACAAACATAGCACTCTTTACACAACTTGTAGACATCTGCTTCCATTGAAGGCCAATATACTCCTAGTCTATGCAGAGTCTGTAATGTTCGATGTTTTGAATGATGTTGCTTTAGTGCACCTACGTGTGCTAATTGCAACCAATTCGCATGTTCTGATTCATCTACACAACAAGCAAGAATCTTTTGATTATCCTGTTTATATATGCTTCCTGCTAAGATTTGGTATCTCTGAGATTTGGTAATCTCTCCTTCTTTGATCTTTAACCTAGGATTCTTGGGTCCGTATGTGAGAATAGGGACTATAGACTTAGCCCATTCTGGCGCTACCTCAAGATTAAATAAATATGCATCTGGTAGATCATCCATTACTCCTTGAGGAGCTTCTCCTGATGTTAATCTTGAAAGGTGGTCAGCTCTAAGATGTGTCTTTCCTTTCCTGACTACCACTTCAAAATCGTACTCCATGAGTAATAGAAACCAACGTATCAATCGTCCCGTGTTACATGGTTTGTTGACTAGGTACAATAAGGCTTGATGATCTGTAAAGAACTTGAATTTGTTGGCCAACAAGTAGTGCCTGAACTTCTTTACTGCGTAGATCATCCCTAATCCTTCTCGTTCCGTCGTGGTGTAATTTCTTTCTGCTGCGTTCAATTGTCTACTCGCGTAAGCTATGGGGAGATCTATATTACCTTCACTCGTGGGTTGTGCTAACACACATCCTATGGCGTAATTGGATGCATCCACATGTACATGGAATGGCTTATTCCAATCTGGGGTTGTCAATATAGGTGCTGAGCACAAACGTCGTTTAAGTTCATTGAATGAATTCTCACATTCTTCTGTCCATTCGAAATTAGTTAAAAGAGAGTACAATGGCTTGGCTATGATTGCATACATGTGTATGAATCTCCTATAATATCCGCAATGGCCCATAAATGCCTGTACCTCTTTCACATTAGTTGGTCTAGGTAATTCTGCAATTACCTTCACCTTTTCTTCATCCGTAGAGATTCCATTTTTTGACACAATGTGTCCTAGAATTTTACCTTGCCTGACCATGAAAACGCATTTTTCTGGGTTCAAGCAAACCTGATATTCTCGACATTTGTCAAATATTTGCCTTAACTCTGGGATATGTGTCTGTCTTACATTAGAATGAGCACATATGTCATCGACATAAACTTCCAAGCTCTTGCGTAAGAATTCCTTAAAAACATGACACATGAGTCGCTGGAAAGTGGCGGGTGCATTTGTTAAGCCAAAAGGCATTACACGAAATGCAAATATGCCCCATTCAGTGGCAAAAGCCGTCTTGTGTTGATCTTCTGGAGCAATGGCTACTTGATTATAGCCTGAAAATCCATCAAGAAAGCTGTAAACTTCCTTGCCCGCAACTCTTTCCAATAGATGTTCTGTGATAGGAAGAGGATAACTGTCCCTAATCGTGGCGGCATTAACTTTTTTAAGATTAATACACACACACAATTTTCCATTCTTCTTGGGCACTACCACAATGGGGGATACCCATTCGGTATGCTCAATTTCGTAAATGAATCCTGCTTCTATCAGCCGATCTATCTCCTCTTTAATCTTCGCAGCGTAGTTATCATTGTACGTGTATGGTTTTTGTTTCGTAGGTTTTGCATCTGGAGTCATAGGGATTCTATGAGAACATATATCTGGGTCTACTCCTTTCAAATCTTTGTAACTCCAAGCGAACACATCTCTATATTCACGCAATAGGGCAACTAATTCTTCTTCTTCGTCAGCTGTCAAATCATGCCCTATGTATGTACATTTTTCTTCTTCTCCTTCTATGGCTACTATTATTTTCTTGGTTTTCTCTCGGTTATCATATACTTGTCCGTCATTAGCCTTTCTATTGGGCATTCGTACCATGATTCTTCTATCTTCGATTTCATATTTCTTGAAATTCTCTGGTACTTCAAATAAAGATTCTTCTTTTTCTGTCATGGTTTCTTTCTTCTTTCTTTTCTTGCCTTCATTCTTAGTTGTCACTTGAGTGGCCAATCTCACCTCATTTGTAGTTTCCTCGTGTCTCTGAGGGTGAGTCTCTACTTCGAAAAAATATTCTTCCTCTGATGCAAAGGGTGGGTCCATGATAATTGATTCTAAATCGAAATCACTGGCATCCTCAAATGCATCAGTGTTGGGTTCACACTCTTCTAAAATTGCATCACCCATGATTGGCTCTATCGTGAAAACGGAAATGTCATAGCCATCCTCGTCACAGTGGGGTGTCCATTGTTCTTCATTGATGGCTACATCCATGGTTGCTAGGATTTCTGCCCAACCATGGGGTTCAAACTCTTCGTCAGGGAATACTACAGGTGCGTAAGCTGGATCTTGAAGGGTTCGTGGATTTTGTTCTGCACCTAAGGTCCTTGCTTCTAACCTTTCTTCCTCTTGTTTTGCAACTTTACACATCCATAAATGAGTATCCTCGTGCAACCAAGAAGGATCTGATTCTAATGAGTGCACGGACTCCGTCTCTACTTGTGTCTTATGGATGGTATTCCATTGTATTGGGGGTACGTCTCTGTGTGAATAGTTTTTAAGATTGACTTTGGTAGTCACTCCTAAATGTTGCAAGTACAACGAATTAGTTCCCCAATCTTGTACAATTTGCAACTGACGCATGAATGGTCGTCCCAATATCATTTCATAAGCATGGTTTTTACTGAAATCACAAATGGCGAAGGTATGCTCAAATTCTACACCACAAGTGGTGAGAGATATTCCTTCTAGTAAGCCTAATGGTTTTTCTATGTGTCCGTCAGCCATTTGTAGCTTCATTCTGGTAGGTTTGAGTGCTGGCTTACCCCAACGTTTCCATAAAGCGGTAGTAGCGATGGCTACTCCGGCTCCTGAATCTAAGATGGCTTTCGTGGTGTAGCCCTGATGGGTTATTGGAAGATAAGTGTTACCTTCCTCTCCTTCGCTTACATCTCCGATCTTTTCCACTGGTATCTCTGGTACCTTATTATGTGATCCTATTTGTGAGGGAGTAGTAGCGAGCTCGGGGAATTGATTTGCTACATGTTTCCACAATTCTGGTTTTACCTTTAACAACTCCTCTAGAGTGAGGTTACACTGTACCTTAGTGTTCTTGATCACTTCTGTGTTTCTAGGGATTACTGATTCTTCATTCCTCACTATTATCGTGGGTGCTCTCATATTAATAGACTTTGCTTCCCAAGGTCCGGTGAACTGAGGTAATTCTTGTAAAGAATTAGATTCAAAGCCTGTGTGTTCACTCAGTTGTTCTTCCTCTACATCATCATACATAGAGGGAATGTCTTGGGGGAATTGCTCCTGCAAATCATCTATTTCTTGAATAGGAGGATGAGTTCCTTGTTCTTTTCTCCATTTCTCTTCTTGGATCTCTCTCAAAAATTCATGTGAGTACCTATGTATAGAAGACAAATTGTCTTGACTTTCTGTATTGGGTACTAGAGACAGGGATGGTGCATTCCTTTCCTGTGTCTCTGGGACAATAGGATTCCTATGCTGATCCTTTTTCTCTTTGCTTTCAATCAAATATTCTAGCCTCTCCATTAGTCCTTGGAAGTGTAGCTCCGGTTTTGCCATGTTACTCCAATTAAGATATCTAGAGGCTTCGAACAAAGCTTGTGCTAGTTCTACCATCTTCATGCAAAGTTTAGTTCTCTCAATTTCTAGATCAGCTCGAGGGTAGTTCTTACTCATTTCGGCTACTTGAGGTCCCTCTTTTAATCTAGCCTGATAAGCACGAAACATCATGTCTAGATTTTCTGGTATGGGTTCCGCTAAAACTGATCCTGATTTCTGAGCTGGATTCTCTTGATTCAATTCCTGCGAAGTTAATTCCTGGATTTTGGCTCTAGATTCCTTTAAACTTCCTTCCAACTCAGTTATCTTTTTACTCCATTTTCTCTTAATTCTTTCTCTAGAATCTTTCCAAGATTTTGTCTTTTTACTGCTAGATTCTGCAACTTCACTGGTTCCGGCTACTTTCTCTTGATTAAGCTGTTGGTTTTGTAAGAGCGCTTGGGCTCTGGTGATAGCTTGGATAGGCACGTATGTAAGGTTGGATCCATCTGCGTTATTTACAATACCTATCACGTTGATTGGTGTCACATTCGAAGCGTTAACTGGGTTCTTAGGACAATCTTTGATTATATGCTCTTTGCCACAATCGGCGCAAAAGCCTTGGATGTTATAGTATTGTGATTGTCCTGCTATGGGAGGATGTGGACAATCCCTTATAAAATGATCTCCTTGGCACCTAAAGCATGGTCCTCTAGGGCCCTGTGGTCTCTGTTGTCTCAATTGGGGCCGTGGGTTTGGGTTTGCGTACATCACATTAGCATAGTCTGGCTCCCAACTAGGTTCCACTGGTGGACTATCATAATGATATGTCTCCACATGTTCTGGTGACTCCGTGTAATATGCGGGTGGACTATCTACATGCGTAGAGTCAAAACTGTTTGAGGTTGGATCACTCTCTGTGATCAAAGGTGAAGAAGGCACTAAGGCCCTACTTAGGTTTTCTTCTGCAGCAGCATATTTGACTGTGATAACATTCGCTGGTGGTGGTGGCTGCTGCGCTAAGACAGGTTGAGGTCTCTGTTGAGCCTGGTATGGGTAGTTCTGAGGAGGCCTATAGTAATAAGGCTGAGCATTGTAATGGCCTTGATACCTACCTGGCTGCTGGTATGTTTGCGGGTAGTTCTGTCTTACGGTCTGTTTGTTGTATGGGCAGTCCTGAGCCGTATGATTCGTGTATCTTCTTTCAATTGTACAGTATTGGCCACTAGGATTGGCTTGAGGTTGTGGTGCATTGGGACACACATTTGCCATATGATCACCACCACAGGTGTAACAACGCTTGTTTGGAAGCCCCCTAGGTTTACTAGAAACTCCGAGTTTCTGGGCCACTTTCTCTGCTAGGTCCTCTATCGAGCTAGACAATTTCGTGGATGCTAGAGATGAACAGTCTGAGTCCTTATAGACCTTTGAGAGTTCCAACTCGTCTCCTAAGTTGTCCTCAATGTCTATGCAAATTCTTACACATTGCTCTAGCGTTCTTGGTTCTTTTAAGTACACATAGGAGCGTAGTTTAGCGCTCAACAAGCCATCTAGGAACAATGACACTTGCTTGGCTTGTGAGGGTAGCTCTTGCATTGGACATCGTTCAACATATTGTCTAAACCTACGTCCTGCGAGTCTAACTGTTTCTTGAGGGGTCTGTTTAAAGCTATGAATCAACGAAGACGTGTCATGTCTAATCCCACTTTTAGAGAATTCAGTGATGAATGACTCTAAAAGGTGATGGATATCTCTAAATTGCCTTTGTTGCAAAGGTTGGAACCAAGTTAAAGCGGTATTCTTTAACGTTAGTCCAAATGCGTTGTATTGCGTAAACATGTCTTCGACTTGTTCTGCTCTTAGTACTTGCTTGAATTCTGCGACATGATCATAGGGATCTCCTGTCCCATCAAAATAATTTTTCATGGATTTCACTAACTGTGTGGGTCTCAACATTCTTGCGTGTTCACGTGGTCTAGGTAGAGGAAAATCATCTCTACCACCTAGTATTCCATGATCTCTTTGTCTATCCGTGGTTGTTCTATCTCTCCCTATGGGATGAGTGAAGCTTACTTCGGGTCTTTCTTTATTCTTTTCTCTTTGATTTCCAAAGGCTGATGATGTTCCAGCCCCTTGTTGACTTGTATTCATGTTCATTCTAGATGGAGGGAATACCAATTCACCTCTCCATGTATATGTGTTTCTAGCGTGGTCAGGCACCACAAAGACTCTTTCTGATGTCTCGTCCAGGTATACGACCTTTCCAGGTGTATCCGGGTCCTTGAACTCATAGATTGTGATGATACCTACCTCACTAGGATGTTCCTTTCTGTACCTCCAAAAGGCTTCATCGGTCTCTTTATTTATCAACAACTCGATGCTCCTGTTGTCCTGAGGGATCCATTCTGGGATGAGTACTCTTGTTAATACGGATTTCCCTCTAGGAGTTCTAGGTTCTTCTAACGGTTCTTTTCCTTGAAATTTCGCTTCCGTCTCTAATTGAATTGTGCCAAATTCGTTCGTATTGTTTGGCTGCGTACTTAGGACGTACATGGTTCCTTCTTTGTCTATGTAAGCGTCTCTCTCAAATTTCACCACTGGTCGTTCCAATCCGATGGGTTGATCAGGGTTGTGCAGTTGCACCACTTGCCTTCGCAAACCATCCTCATAGATGCGAGCACCTAATCGGTTGGTTCGGAGAAACTCTAATTGAGTCCTATAGGGTCCTTCTGGTTTTTCTAAGTATGCAACATTTGACCCTAGTTCTGGTCTTTCTGTGCTAAATGCCATTTCTGAGCCACTGGTGTCTGAGCCCTCGTAAGGGTAACTAGTATTCAATTGCTGAGCCCACGATCGAGCAGTAGTTCTTACACTCGCCTCTGATGATCTAAGGCTTCGTCGGTCTGACTTACCTATATGTTTGCCCGATCTAAGGTTCATTAATTTTCTTCCTTACACACTCAGTACACGCTCAAATTGTCAATGATTCTTTGTTATTACTGTCTTGATTCCTTTTTAGATTTCTTTAGATTCTTGTTCAATGTATGCGTCAGGAATTCGACTTTCCGTGGTACTTTAAGTTCTCGTTCCGTCAGACTTATGTTCTTTCCTTTAAGTTTTCGCGTCACACCTTTACTTTAGTCTTGGACTTGATAAATTTAATCTCTTGAACTTGAGGCGATCCTATCGTCTTTAATCCACAATACTACCGTTTAGCCTAAGCTAAGAATTGACTGAGGGGGTTGAGTAATCTTCCAACCTCGAGTCCGCTTTTCTGGTTGCTCTGCTGCCCAAGAAGCCGCGCTTCCCAAGCTTGATGCTCTTCACTGCCTTGCTTTGGTTGCCCTTGATCGTCCTTGCTATACCTGAAAAAAATCCAATTGTTAGACCAATTCACAGTTGGATGATCAAGCACTTGAGTATATACACCTTTTCAGTCCCTTCCCTTTTGCCCAACTTTTCAATGCTTGCCCCCTGGCTTCCTAGTCCCAAGCTAGGTGAACCTCAAATTAACTTATCTAAAAATGGATGTATTCTTTAAGAAAAAAACAGTTGAGGTCACGTAGTACTCGTCGAGAGCTTTCTAATGAGCTATTAAGCTCAAAAAACGGACTTCGGATGAAAAAGTTATGACCGTTCAGGCCCTGGGGGATAAAAACTGACAAGCAGGTTTTTCTCCAAATATGAGCTAAGGGGTCTCCTATGAGTATAATCACCCAAAAATTTCCCAAAAATTGCCCCAAAATTGGCCAAAAAATGAAACCCTAAATTTTGCGATGGGGGTGCACAATCGCGATGGTCTGAGGTAATCGCGATGGTCTGAGACCGTCGCGATGGCGTGAACTTACACAATCGCGATGGCGTGGACTTGCGCAATCGCGATGGCGTGGTCTTGCGCAATCGCGATGGTCTGAGGTAATCGCGATGGTCTGAGACCGTCGCGATGGCGTGGGATTTGGACAATCGCGATGGTCTTGGGTCAACGGTCAAAGTTGGGCAATCGCGATGGTCCGAAGTGAACCGTCGCGATGGCGCGAAGATGGACAATCGCGATGGCGTAAGATTTGAACCGTCGCGATGGCTCGATCAAGCGGACAATCGCGATGGCACAAGTCAACGGTCAACGGGGGACAATCGCGATGGTCCGAGCGAACCGTCGCGATGGTGTGCGATGCGATGGCTTGAGCCAATCGCGATGGTCCGAATTTTCGAAGTGTCGCGATGGTCCAAAAAATGAACCGTCGCGATGGTCTATCGTGACACGTGGCACCGTCGTGGCGATGGCGTGAGCCAATCGCGATGGTCCGAAATGGTCAACAATCGCGATGGTCCAACTGGACCGTCGCGATGGCTCAAGTGAACCGTCGCGATGGTCCGAGACCGTCGCGATGGTCCGGCCGAGCCGTCGCGATGGCGTGAGCCTATCGCGATGGTGCGACACAATCGCGATGGTCCGAGCCAATCGCGATGGTCCACCAAACAACGAATTTTTGAAATGCAACAATGGTTTCGTGTATACGCAGGGATCGCCTACCTCGTGGTGTGGTCGCCTATCTCAAAATCCGAAAGTTGCAGACCATCGCGATGGTCCGCCCTACTCGGAAATTTCTGACAGAAAGTACATGTTTTACCTTTTGGAAGCTCTCCTGATGCTCTGAAGCTCTGTACCTGCAAGAAAACTCAAGAAAATGCAAGCACACACAATCACAAATGCTCTCTCTCACTCTCTCGCATGCACAAATGAGGGGAAATGAGGTGAATGGGGAGATATGGTGAATTTTCTGATTTTTTTGGAAATGGAGATGATGATGCGATGATGAAGATGGAGTGTGGGGGAAGTGAAAAACACTAAAAACTAAGTAAAAACAACAACGAAAACTGAAATTTTTACCTTCCAACGCCACTTCTTGCTATACTCTTACCATCACACATTCGTCCTAGACTCGATCCCCGGCAACGGCGCCAAATTTGGTGTTGCTCTAGCACAATGGTGAGAACCACGTTAAGAAGCTCCACCTCCTTAATGTCAATCCGCGGAAGAGATAGGAGTGATATGAAGATCGTGAATGTGAGATGAAGTGAGAGTGAAGGTGAGAAGCACAAAGATGCACACACACATACACACACACAATGAAGAGACAAGCAAGACACAATGGAAGGTGGGAAAATAGCTCTATTACTCAAGAACACTCTTACAAGCTCAAAGTAGCTCTAAGCTCACACTAACCAAAATGAATCAACCTCAAAAATGAGCTCTCTAGCTCTTTTTATAGTTTCTAGACTAGTTTTGACCGGTTTCACATCTAGTGACCGGCATAGTTAAAAAATAGGTCCTAGAGGCTATTTGGAAGGGTAAACGATGTCTAAAAATAACGAAAATTGGTATGCGCATTCTACCTAAGCTCCTCAAGCTCGAGGACTCCTCGGCTTGCACAAAATGGAGCTATGGATTACAAAATGAGGTTTTTTTATGATACATATGTTACAATTAGTGATAATAATCACTGTTGAGTGTTTGAAGAATTAATAAGAAACATATTTGTTTGGAAAATTGATCCGACTGGCTCCCTGCTCTGTCTTTACATGCTTCCGTGGCGTCTGTGCCTCTGGCTGCTTCCAACAACTGGCTACTAGGATTCGCCTGAGGTTGGGCCATAATGGGACATACACTTGCCATATGTTCACCGCCACAATTGTAACACCGCTTAACTGGGGCAAATCTCGGAATTTGCTTGCTAGAGACACCTAGTTTTTGGGCTACCTTCTCTGCAAGTTCCTCGATGGATGTGAGTTGACCAGATGCCATGTTACTAGAGCTATCAGAATCCTTATAGATTTTTGATAGTTCTAATTCCTCACCTAGATTGTCCTCAATGTCTATGCACATGCGCACGCACTCCTCTATCGTTCTAGGGTCCTTCAGGTACACATATGACCTGAGCTTAGTGCTCAACAATCCATCTAGGAACAAGGCCACTTGTTTGGCTGGTGTGGGTAACTCCGGCATCGGACATCTCTCCAGGTACTGTCTAAATCTTCTTCCAGCCAGTCTGACCGTCTCTTGAGGTGTTTGTTTGAAGCTATGAATTAGTGAGGAGGTGTTATGCCTGATTCCACTCTTAGAGAACTCAACAATGAATGCCTCTAAGAGTTGGTCTATGTTTCTGAAATGCCCCTCATTCAGTGGTTGGAACCATGTAAGGGCAGTGTTCCTGAGGGTTAGACCGAAAGCATTATATTGTGTGAATAGGTCCTCTACCTGCTCAGCTTTCAAGACTTGCCGAAATTCTGCCACATGGTCATAAGGGTCTCCCGTGCCATCGAAATAATTTTTCATGGACTTCACCAGTTGAGTTGGTCGCAGGGTCCTAGTGTGTTCTCTCGGCCTTGGCAAAGGAAAATCATTAATGTCCCTGTGATTCCATGGGGTTCTATGTCTCTCAGGTTCCACTCTATTCCTTTCTGTTCCCGTTCTTTCTCTTCCCGGGGAGTTGGCGAAACTTACCTCAGGTTTGTCTCTACTTCTATCTCTCTGAGCCCCATGAGCTTGGGAGGTCCCAGCTCCTTGGTGACCAAAGGACACAGTAGACCTTGGTTGGGGAAAAACAAATTCTCCCTTCCATGTGTAGGCATGTCTGCCAAGCTCAGTGACCACGAAGATTCTCTCTGATGCATTGTCTAGGTAGGTTACTTGACCCGGGCTATCAGGGTCTTTAAACTCATAGATTGTGAGGGCACTCACTTCCTGAGATTGAGGAGATTTATATCTCCAAAAAACCTCATCGGTTTCTCGGTTTAAAAGCAGATCTATGCTTTTATTATCCTGTGGAATCCACTCTGGAGTCATGATTCTGGTCAAGACAGATTTACCACGGGGAGTTCTTGGCTCTCTCTCTAAGTTCCCTTGCTCTATATCACCCATGTCGGTCTCCGCAATCACATTTCCAAACTCATCAGTTCTATCAGGGAGAGTGGTGACTACATATATAGTCCCCTCTTTATCTAGGTATGCTCCATTCTCAAACTTGACTACCGGGTGGGCTAATCCATGGGGTTGATCGGAGTTCTTAATCTGGACCACCGATCTTCTCAGTCCGTCTTCGTAGATGCGAGCACCTAGACGATTCGTCCTGATGTATTCCAGCTGAGTCTTGTAAGGTCCCTCTGGCTTTTCTAGATAAGCCACCCCTGAACTACCTACTGGTCTCTCCATGTGATAGGACATCTCAGAATCACTTGTTTCTGATCTGGGAATGTATGGATAATCACTCAACTGCTGGGCCCAAGACCTGGCAGTGTGATTGACACTAGCTTCAGAAGATCTGAGGCTCTGTCTGTCTCGGCCTAAATGTCTGCCTGATCTAAGGTTCATAAGCCTGATTTATTTATCCCCTGGAACCCAAGCACACTCTCGTTGCAGGTTGATTTTGCACCAATCACTTTGTTCTTTTTTATTTGAATATTATGTTTATGGTCTTGTCTGAAATTGCGTCGTCAGGAGTACTTAAGTGAATTTTCGCAATTGATAAGTGATCGATTCCCGTTTACCTTTTGTCCCTTAAGGTTTTCGCACTTAAGACCTATTTACTTCTTGCACTTTGTTGGTTAATACTCTTGGACTTGATTCGTGCCTAACGTTGCCCTAATTAATTACCACACCTAAGTCGTACTTAGCCTAGGCTAGGAATTGACAAAGGAGGGTGGAGAGATCTTCCAACCTCAATTAGCTGGTTGACCAGACTGCTACACAAGCCCAGGAAGCCTTCTCCCAAGCTTGGTACTCACCCTTGCTAGCTTGCTTTGGATTGCCTTGAGTGCACACAAAGTTCCTGCAAAAACTCACCAGTTAGTATAGCTTTATCACCACAAATAATTGGAAGACACACATCAATATTTTTAGTCCCCCTGGAGTAACTCACTGTACCCCCTGAATCTGAGAACAACTTAGTTCCACCTAAAGGTCAACTTAAAAATGCATGTTCTAAAACTCCGCGTATGATTCTTACAAAAACCAGTCGAGGTCCACGTAGGATTCTCAACGAGCTTTCCAACGAGACCAAAATCTCATCAATCGGAGTTCGTATGGTCAAGTTATGACCATTCAGGCACTATAGGGTCAAAACAGGCTCTCAGGGTTCAGGAGATCCCTCTCTGGTTTCTTGGTTTTTTGCCCACTTCCAAGGTTCTAAAGTTATACCAAGGTGCCTAAAATTAAGCTCAACTACCCTTCAATTCACTCAAAATTAACCCTAACTTTTCATGCGTTAAAGGCCGTGTATCGCGATAGGTCGGGTCGAGGTGTCGCGATAGGTCGGGGTGTCGCGATAGCTCGTGAAGTGTCGCGATAGGTCGGGGTGTCGCGATAGCTCGTGAAGTGTCGCAATAGGTCGGGGTGTCGCGATACCTCGGAGTGTCGCGATAGCTCGGAGTGTCGCGATAGCTCGGAGTGTCGCGATAGCTCGGAGTGTCGCGATACCTCGGAGTGTCGCGATAGCTCGGAGTGTCGCGATACCTCGGAGTGTCGCGATACCTCGGAGTGTCGCGATACCTCGGAGTGTCGCGATACCTCGGAGTGTCGCGATACCTCGGAGTGTCGCGATAGCTCGGAGTGTCGCGATACCTCGGAGTGTCGCGATAGCTCGGAGTGTCGCGATACCTCGGAGTGTCGCGATAGGTCGAGATATGGTGAATTTTTCTGTTCTAGCTAGTGTTCCTGGGAGCTCTAGGCCTGCGCAGTGTCGTGGTGCACTCAGAATCGTGAGAAGGTGAAATTTTCGGAGTGTCGCGATAGCTCGAGCTCAACGCCTCGGGGACTGTGCAGACAATTTCTGTACCTGCTGAGATTGCTGGAGATGATGATGGAGCTGCCACCTGCAAGAATCATGCAAAAAACACACAAATACAAGCACGCACAATCGCTCTCTCTCAAACTCGCACACAACAAATGAGGGAATGATAAGGAAGAGGGAATATGTAGTGGAGAAGGAGGTGCAGGTGGAGATGGAGATGGAGGTGAAGATGAAGATGAAGATGGGGAAAAATCAGAAATTTACCTACTACTTACCATTCCAACGCGTCCTCTCTACGTCTTACCATCACACGCTCGTCCTCAAAGCTCGATCCCCGGCAACGGCGCCAAAATTTGGTGTAGCTCAGCGATGAGTAGCACCTCCTTTAATGTCAATCCGGGGAGACGTGAGGATGGTATGAAGACCACGAGCAAGTGGAAGCACAAGTGCGTGAGTGAGAAGCACACAAGCATGCACACACATACACGCACACGCGCACACACGGCAAGAACAAAGAGAGTAAGACAATGGAATCACTTCTATTGCACCAAAGTTCTCATACAAGCTCAAACTACAAGAAGCTAACCCACAAATGAGCTCTCTAGCTCTATTTATAGTTTTTGACTAGCTTTGGCCCTGTCCAGACCTAGTGTCCGGCCTAGTTAAAAATTAGGTTCCAGGGCTTATTTGAGGGCCCAAACGAGATCTAAAAATTATGAAAATTGACAGGCAACTACTTCTAAGGCTCCCCAAGCTCGAGGACTCCTCGGCTTGTACAAAATGGAGCTACAAAAAGGTGAAATGATATTTACAAGGGTTTGTAGTGATGAGAATCACTTTAAAATGATGTGAGGGTTTTGAAAAAAATGAAGGGTTGCCTCAGTGCTAGATCTGCATGTGTGTCCGTACTTGCTTCTTCCCGTATACTGTCAACAAGGATCTTCTAACAACTTTCCTTCTTGTTGCTTTGCAAGTGACCCTCAATGTTTGAGACCGGGTTGCGATAATGAGTTGTTCATAATCCTCTTAGGCTAAGATAATTAATAAGAAGATTTACCTCTTAACCCAATGAAGTAGTACTGTTGGCACTTGAATAATGCTTCTCCACATTGCAATATTTCTTCTCCTATGCTCAAATCTCCTTGTGGTCCCACCGGGTGTGCCAAATTTTGTTGGGGGATTCTTGTGCAGAAAGGGATTTGAGTGTTTGTAGGAGAAGGGAGAAAGATAAGAAGAAATATACAAACACTGGAAGCTTCTGTAGATTGATTATAAGGAGAAAGTACAATGGTGATGTACAATACAATCCAAATGCTTTCTGTGCAAAATCCCAAATAGTGCACAATCACAAAGTACAAAATACCCAAGGTTCTTGTTGCTGTCAACTTTCTCTGCACTAGACCTCCACCTTCTCTAAGCTTGCACTTGTGCACACCTTGCACTCAAGCTTCCAATAGGAGGACGGATGGACACTTTTTAGCGGTGCACGCACAGCTTCAATGGGACCTTAAGACCTTTGGTTGTATGCTTAGCACTTCTCTGCACATTTCTAAGTCACTCTTCATGCACAACTTGCACTTCACTTCTCTGCGTCACACACTCAATCTATGCCTCTTGCACTTCTCTTAGTCTAGACTATGTCCACCTTGATTAGTCCCCAAGCATAATGCCTTGCCTTGATTTGAGTGTCGATTCACGTACGCTGTCGAGGGGTGTGAAAGGAGGCAACTGCTTATCAAAACTGATTCGCATTAGCCTCTCTAAGTGACTACATGCTGGGTCTTTGTGTACTTTAGGAATTAGGATGTGTTTTTAGTGTGTGGGAAGTTATTAACTAAAGTTTAGTGCTCTATTGAAGGATAGCCTTTGGGTCCATGGTCCGTATGGAAGTGCGTCTCTATACCTAGAAACAACATCTCTATAGAATGGCAAGAATAATTCTTTTTCAGTTATTCTATCTTTAATAATTTCAACGATGATATTTTCTATTTGATTAGATTGAATTTTCCATTTTAAGGTTGGAGGAAACAAATCTTCACTGTTTTCAAATTCAAGTAATACGATTGAAAGCAAATGAAAAATTCTAGATAAATGACAATCATATTCTAGAGAGTGTAAAGTTTCATCTACAACACGATCTTTAACTACTTCTACTTCTAATTCAACACTAGTCTTGTCCTCGTTGGCTTGAGTAGTAGTATTCTCTAAAGGAGCAAGTAATAGAGTCTCTAAAATAAAAGAGCTATGTATGTCATTATTTTTAGTAGAAGATTTACTTGAAGATGCAATATTTGTAGACATGAAAAGTGAAGTGCAATGAAACAATTTGATTGATAATTGAATGGTATAGTGATAATGCTAAGGCTTTAGAATCAAACCAGTCCTATACAAGTGCTTGAGAAAAGTCCTAATATAGATTTTAGAAGATACTCCTATACAAATCTTTAAAAAAACTTAATACAAGATTTTTATATATCAAAAGAAATATAATGAAACTAAGATGAGTGACATATAAAGAAGCTCCAAACTCGTCGATTTCATCAAGTCGTTTTGCTTCGTCAATTCCTTCTTCAAATGATCTCAAAACAACATTAAGAATAAAAGAACATAAGTATGTCCCATTACATATAAAACACACTTATATATACTATAGTTATTTATTCAAATATTATTTTTATTCATGCATGCTAACATGATCTTATATACATGTTAACACACATGTCCATGTATGCTAACTCATATTTACTTATGATAACATGCATTTATTTTCTTCAAGTTAACATATACACTTAGATGCGTGCTAACTTATGCTAACTCTTTCTCTTATACTTCTATGTTAGTACACACTCACATCTATTCACATACACATACTCCTATTCTTAAAACATATGCATTTATCATTTTACATTCATATGCATACATGTTAACTTACACTTATCTTATATGTATAAATACCTATATGCACATTTGCATACATATACTTCAGCACATATGGATACATATCTATACTAACTGATCACTCATGTACGAATGCATCTATTTATGCATGTCTGAATTATGTACTTTCCCACTTATATGTATATAAATATGCATGCATACACACATGTATTTACATGCAATCATGCCCATATATTCTCTTGCATGCTCATACATCCTCACATAATCATTCTATTTCATGCATCATTCTAACATGCATATCTCTTCATTCTCATACTTTTTATACTCTTATTCTATTTATGCTAACACACTCATTTTTTTTATATACATATGTTGAGAGCAGTGTGGGCACCCAAGGACTGACTAGACAAGGAAGCCAGCGGAGAGAGTCAGAGCGAGCTGAAGGAGTAAGTAGACAAAGCAGTAGACGCAAATCTGGCAGATAGGCCCTTCAAATTTTTCCAAACCAACATCCTTATAACAGTGATTCTTATCACTAACAATCATTGTAAATACCATTTCATATTTTTGTAGCTCCATTTTGTGCAAGCCGAGGAGTCCTCGAGCTTGAGGAGCCTTAGAAGTACCTACGTATCAATTTTCGTATTTTTTAGACTCCGTTTAAGCCCTCAAATTGGCCCTGGAACCTAATTTTTAACTAGGCCGGACACTAGGTCTGGACAGGGCCAAAGCTAGTCAAAAACTATAAAAAGAGCTAGAGAGCTCATTTTTGAGATTAGATTGTAATTGAAACAAACTTGTAAGAGCTCTTGAAAGTAATCTAACGACTCCATTGCTTATCACTCTTTGTCTGGCTGTGTGTGCGCGTGTGTGTGTATGTGTGTGCATGTTTGTGTGCTTCTCACTCACGCACTTGTGCCGCCACTTGCTCGAGGTCTTCATACCATCCTCACGTCTTCCCGGATTGACATTAAAGGAGGTGCTACTCATCACTGAGCTACACCAAATTTTGGCGCCGTTGCTGGGGATCGAGCTTTGAGGACGAGCGTGTGATGGTAAGACGTAGAGTTGACGCGTTGGAGTTGTAGGTGAATTCTTCACTTTCTTCCATTTTCTTGTTTCTTCTACACCATCTTCATCACCATCATCATCACCACCATCTCCCACCTCCATCTCCATCATCGCAAAAAATTTCAGTTTTTTACTATATCTCCTTTCCCCTTTCATTTCCCTCATTTCACTTGTGAGAGAGAGCGAGAGAGCGATATTGCTTGCTCTGTTTTTTGCATGTTTGTTGTGTCTCTTGCAGGTATCATCATCATCATCCCCGCAAGCACGCTGCGCAGGTACGAAACTCGTTGAATCTGTCTCGCAGTCGCCGACTTCTGTCCATCGCGACAGACAGAAATTTTCACCTTTTGGTAAATCTGAGTGCACCACAGTGGACTAGAGACCCTGCACACCACATTCCCACAAAAATTTTTGAAAAATTTGCAAAATTTCAGTCCATCGCGATTGACTGAACCCCTGTCCATCGCGACAGACTGACTGTCCATCGCGACAGACTGACTGTCCATCGCGACAAACTGACTGTCCATCGCGATTGACTGACCCTCTATCCGTCGCGATTGACTCCTGTCCATCGCGATTGACTGACCCTCTGTCCGTCGCGACAAACTGACTGTCCATCGCGATTGACTGACCCTCTGTCCATCGCGATTGACTGACCCTCTGACCATCGCGATTGACTCTTGTCCATCGCGATTGACTGACTCCTGTCCATCGCGATTGACTCCTGTCCATCGCGATTGACTGACCCTCTGTCCATCGCGATTGACTCCTGTCCATCGCGATTGACTGACTCTTGTCCATCGCGATTGACTGACTCCTGTCCATCGCGATTGACTCCTGTCCATCGCGATTGACTGACTCCTGTCCATCGCGATTGACTCCTGTCCATCGCGATTGACAGCCCTGTCCATCGCGATTGACAGCCAATTTTAGACAAATTTTTTAGGGTTTTTAAATTGAAAAGATGGACTAATTGTGGGCATAAACATCTTACTCCAGAGCACATAAGGAGGCCTTAGGAAACCAACCCGGGGAAACCTGTTGCACAGTGATCCTGTTTGAACCCCGTCTTAACCCTAGAACCCTGAACGGTCATAACTTCTCCATACGGAATCCATTTTTCGAGCTCTAGGGCTTGTTGGAAAGCTTGTGGCATATACTACACGCCCTCAACTGTTTTTTATAAAGATAATGCGTTGATTTTCAGATAGGGTATTTTGAAGTTGACCATACCCAGGGGGATCAAAGTCAGGGGTCTTTAGAATTCTTTTCTTAAAAATCTCTATGCAAATTAGTGTCTGTGCATCAGGAATGAAAATCATTGGTTCTGTCTTTGGAAATTAAATCTTAAAGCTAACTTTGAAACTCTTACAGATCCTTTGGGAACATTGCAAGGCGTTCTAAGCAAGTGTAAGTGTAAGCTTGGGAACACACTTCCTGGGCACTCAAGGGCAACCAAGCAGGAAACAAAAGGTTGGAAACTTCTAACCCCCTCTGTCAATTCACAGTTCAGGCTAAGAACGACGAGAGGTAGGAGTAAGTCAGGGAGACGATAGGCAGGTATCAAGTTGAAGATTTCCTAAAAACTCGAGTCCAAGCTAAAAACCTAATCTCTGTACTATCGCTAACATAAAGAAAAGGAACCCAACGTGGAACGATCAACCTCAAAGTACGAAAAACATTCAAGTATTCCTGACGACGTGATATCAGACAAGACCTTAAACACGATAAATAACTATAAAAAATCAAGTGACTGATACCAATTGATCTGCAACGAGGCTGTACTCTGGGAAAAAGTCGGGGTACTTAGATAGGCATATGAACCTTAGATCAGGACGACATCTTGTAAGGGAGAGACAAAGCCTTAGGTCTTCAGAGGCTAGTGTTAACCACACTGCTAGGTCTTGGGCCCAGCAGTTGAGCCATCACTCGTACTACCCTAGCTCTGAGACCAGTGAGTCCGAGATGTCTCAAGGTATGGAGAGACCTACAGGCAGTTCAGGAGTGCCATACTTGCATAGGGTAGAAGGCCCTTATAAAACGCAATTGGAATACCTTAGGACCAACCGATTGGGTGCTAGCATCTATGAGGACGGCCTAGGAAGGTCCGTGGTACAGATTAAGAATCCCGATCAATCCATTGGATTAGAGCGCCCAGCTGTCAAGTTCGAAAATGGGGCATACTTAGACAAGGAAGGGACTATATATGTAGTCACCAGTCATCCCGATAGGACTGATGAATTTGGGAATGTAGTCCCAGAATCGGACTTAGGGGACCTAGAGCAAGGAAACATGGGTACAGAACCTAGAACCCCTCGAGGCAAATCTGTTCTCACTAGGATTATCACACCCGAGTGGATTCCCCAAGATAATAAGAGCATAGATCTTCTTCTGAACCGAGAAACTGAAGAAGCCTTTTGGAGATATAAATCTGATCGGCCATTTGATATAGGAACAATCATGATCTATGAGTTTAAGGATCCTGATAGCCCAGGTAGAGTGACCTACTTAGATCACGCTTCGGAGAGGATCTTGGTGGTGACAGACAATGATAGGCATGCTTACACTTGGAAGGGTGAATTCGTTTTCCCCCAACCAAGATCGAATGTATCCTATGGTCACCCTGGAGCTGGAACATCCCAAGCTCATGGAATGCAAAGAGACAGAAGTAGAGATAGACCAGAAGTAAGCTTCGCCAACCCAGCGGGCAGAGAAAGAACGAGGACGGAAACTAATAGAGTGGAACCTGAGATACTTAGAGCTCACAGGAATCAAAGAAATACGGATGAGTTCCCTCTACCACGACCTAGAGAGCACACAAGGACTTTGAGACCGACTCAACTAGTTAAGTCCATGAAGAATTACTTTGATGGCACAGGAGATCCCTATGATCACGTGGCGGAATTCAAGCAATTCTTGAGAGCTGAACAAGTGGAGGATCTATTCACGCAGTACAATGCCTTCGGTCTAACTCTTAGGAACACAGCACTTACATGGTTTCAACCATTGGATGAGCGACAGTTCAGGAGCATAGACCAACTCCTAGAGGCTTTCATCGTAGAGTTCTCTAAGAGTGGCATAAGACACAATACCTCCTCACTAATTCACAGCTTCAAGCAAACCCCTCAAGAGACCGTAAGACTTGCAGGAAGAAGATTTAGGCAATATCTTGAAAGATGCCCTGTTTCGGAGCTACCTACACCAGCTAAACAAGTAGCCTTATTCTTGGATGGATTGTTGAGTACGAAATTGAGATCCTATGTGTATCTGAAGGACCCTAGGACTATAGAAGAGTGTGTACGCATGTGCATTGACATTGAAGATAACCTAGGGGAAGAACTAGAGCTTTCCAAAATCTACAAAGATTCAGATAGTGCATCTAGCCACTCTTCCACGCAATCCACATCAATCGAAGAACTTGCAGAAAAAGTAGCTCAAAAATTAGGTGTCTCTAGTAAACAAATTCCTAGATTTTCCCCAGTAAAAAGATGTTATACTTGTGGTGGCGACCACATGGCTAATGTATGTCCCATTATGGCTCAATCCCAAGTGAATCCTGGTAGCCAGTATTGCACGATAGAACGAAGGTACACCAATCACACTGCGCAAGATTGCCCCTACAATAAGCAAACCGTTAGGCAGACGTATCCACAGCCATATCCTCAACAAGGAAGATACCAGAACCAGTATCCACCTCAGCAGTATGCTAGGCCTCAACAAACCTACCAACCCTACCAAAACCAACAAAGGCCTCAGCCTGTGCTAGCACAGCAAACCCCAGCTCCAGCTAATGTGATTCCGGTAAAGTATGCTGCCACTGAAGAAAACCTGAATAGAGCCATAGTCCCTGTAACACCGTTGCTTTCAGAAAGTGATCCCAGTGACCATAGCTTCGACTCCACACATGTCGATAGCCCCCAGGCTTACTACATGCAGTCTCCTGAACATGGTGAGTCCTACTATAGTGAAGAGCCAAATGAACCTAGTTGGGAATCGGATTACGCAAATGTCATGTACGCAAACCCCAACCCTAGGCCTCAACCTAGGCAGGTAAGACCTCCGTTCCCAAGGGGACCGTGCTACAGATGCCAAGGAGATCATCTCATTCGTGATTGTCCCCTACCTCCACCTACACAACCCCAGTCAGTAACGATCCAAGGCTATTGCCAAGAGTGTGGAAAGGAGCATCTCTTACGAGACTGCCCTAAGAACCCCAATAATATGCCAAAAATCACTCCTATTAATGTTATCGGGTTAGTAGTAGACTCCTCAGGGAGTGTGACCTCCACTGCTCCAGTACAGGTAGTCACTAGAGCTCAGGCATTGCAGCAAACCCAAGGGGTAGGTCAGGAAAAGAGCCCAGAGGCAAGTGAAACTGAGAGCATAACCAAGAAAAGGACTAGAGCTTGGCGAGATAGTCGCGAAAGAATGAAAAGGCAATGGGCAAAAAAGATGAGTGAACTTGAGGAAAGCCTCAAAGAAACAAAGGCCAGGATAACTGAACTCACATCTCAAACTCCCTCTCACACTACCCCACCTCCACCAGTCCCAACTCCATCCGACCCGCCACCTTCCAACCCGCCTCAACTGATACCACCACCCCCTAGAGTAGGATCAGTCCTAGCAGATCCCACTCCCGAAGACCTTAATATGTTGCTTAAAGCATATCAGGCCAGAATCCAAGAAGGGCCAAACGTAACTGATCATGAAAAATGCTACCCTAGAGCAGAATTAGAGCTAGAACGAACTAAAATTTGTGCCAAAATGGTGGAATTGGCTCAGACCATGTTTGAAGCTAGTCGCCTCTTTAACATCTCTAGCTCAGCTAAGACGCAGTTACATTTTGATGGACTGCTAGAAAGAATAGAGAAGCTAATTGCACAATCAGAAAAGGAACCTGCCCCTCAAAGAAAGGAAAGGGCACGAGACCGGATAAGCCAGCCTCTTCAGGAAGCTCAGGTGCCTCCTCAAGAAGCTTATCTTTCCCCCCAAAAGGCAGATGAGCCTCCTCAGAAGCTCACGTACCTCCGCAGGTTGCCTACATTCCCCCTCAGGGAGCATATCAGCCTGTTCGGAAAAGTAATAGAATAAGTAATCCTCCCCAGGAAGCTCGTGCCCCAAACATCTATGAGAGCGAGGAAAGAGCCAACGATAGAATAAGCCCTCCTTCCCAAGGTGCTTATGTGCCTAATTCTACGGAGCCAGACACTTCTTCTATGAATCGGTTTGCACCAGACTTCCTACGAGAAATTCAAGAAGATAAATGGGATAACGAAATTGAGGTCGCCCCTCCCTTTGAAATTGTGGATGATGCACACGACCAATTCCCACAAGACATCCCATCTATTTACAGGGAACATGAGAGTACTCAGTCTCACGAAAGACTGGACTTTGAGTCTAATTCCATACAAGAGCTACCCCACTTCACAGGCCCCTGGGAAGCCAAGTCTACTTGTATGAGAACCCCCACGGTCATGGTAAGAAACGAAGACTCGATCATACCTAGGAACACAGAGGTAGTGAAAAACACCAAAGTGCAGTGCAATCTCAAGTTAGAAGAGCTACTCAAGGTTAAACCTGAATTATGGAAACATGTAGCCAAACAAGTACCAGAGTTAGCAAAACCTCGTTCCCAGGTAGGATCACATAGGACAGTGCCGGAAATACCTTTGGATAAGATAGGAGATATTTGTGAAGGTGAAGAAGGGAACACCTATCTTCCCATTACCTACCAGGAGTACACCACCAAGGCAATTTTGGACTCAGGTGCAGGAGTTGCAATTGCCACCACTTCCCTATGGAAGCGTTGGGGCAAGCCAGCACTCAGGCCAACGAGAATGAAACTGCAGATGGCCGATGGTCACATAGAAAGACCCCTAGGATTGCTAGAAGGAATAACTCTCACCACTTGTGGTGTCGAGTTTGAGCATACATTTGCCATATGTGACTTCAGCAAAAATCATGCCTATGAGATGATTTTGGGAAGACCATTTATGCGACAGCTGCAAGTGGTACAGGATTGGGGAACCAACTCCTTGTATTTGCAACACTTGGGCATTACGACCAAAGTCAATCTCAAGGATTATTCTCATAGAGATGTCCCCCCTATCCAATGGAATCCCATTCATAGAGCCAAAGATGACACGGAATCTGTGCATTCCATAGGATCAGGATCCTCATGGATGCATGAAGACACCCACTTATGGATGTGTAAAGTAGCAGTAGAAGAAGAAAAGAGAGAGAAGGCCAGAGATATAGGTGCAAACGAAACACATAGACCCATTCAAGACCCAGCCTATGCACCTGTAGTCTTTCCTGACGAAGAATTTGAACCCCACGGCTGGGCAGAAATTTTAGCAACCATGGATGTAGCCATCAATGAGGAACAATGGACACCTCACTGTGATGAGGATGGCTATGACATTTCAGTCTTCTCCATAGAGCCAATCATGGGAGAGGCAGTTCTAGAAGAATGCGAACCTATCCCTGATACATTTGAGGATGCAAGTGACTCCGAGCTAGAGTCAATAATTATGGACCCACCATTTGCATCAGATGAAGAATACTTCCATGAAGTAGAATTCCAACCCCAGAGGCATGGAGAGCTTACAAATGATGTAAGACTAGCAACACATGTAACCCCTAAGGAAGAAGGAAAGAAACGAAAGAAGAGAGAAGTCTCACCAGAAGAGGAAGAATCTTTGTTTGAGGTCCCAGAAAATTTTAAGAAGTATGAGATAGATGACAGGAGAGTCATGGTCAGAATGCCGAAACGAGAAGCACAATCAGGAGAGGCCTATGATAACAAAGAAACCACCAAGAAAATAGTAGTGGCCCTAGAAGAAGGAGAGGAGAGATGCACGTACATAGGCCATGACCTAACAGAGGAAGAAGAGCATGCGTTAATAACCTTGCTAAGAGAATACAGAGATGTATTCGCTTGGAGTTACAAGGATTTGAAGGGTGTTGACCCAGACATATGCTCACACACCATTCCCATGACTTCAGATGCCAAACCCTCTAAGCAAAAGCCCTATACCTATAACGATAATTACGCTGCTAAGATCAAGGAGGAGATCGATAGACTGGTTGAAGCTGGATTTATCTACGAAATTGAGCACACTGAGTGGGTATCCCCCATTGTAGTGGTGCCCAAGAAGAATGGCAAGCTGCGTGTGTGCATTAACTTGAAGAAGGTTAATGCAGCCACAATTCGAGATAACTATCCGCTTCCTATCACAGAGCATCTCTTAGAAAGAGTAGCAGGCAAGGAAGTGTACAGCTTCCTTGATGGATTTTCGGGCTACAATCAAGTCGCCATTGCTCCAGAAGATCAGCATAAGACAGCATTTGCCACAGAGTGGGGGATATTTGCCTTTCGCGTAATGCCATTTGGGCTTACCAATGCTCCAGCTACCTTCCAGCGACTAATGTGCCATGTATTTAAGGAGTTCTTGAGGAAGAATTTAGAAGTCTATGTTGATGATCTCTGTGCTCATTCCACCATTAGACAAACCCATATTCCTGAACTCAGGCAAATCTTTGACAAATGTAGAGAATATCAAGTCTGTCTGAACCCAGAAAAGTGCGTTTTTATGGTCAGGCAAGGCAAGATTCTAGGACACATAGTGTCAAAGAATGGCATATCCACGGATGAAGAGAAAGTGAGAGCCATAGCCGAGCTTCCAAGGCCAAGGAATGTCAAGGAAGTACAAGCTTTCATGGGGCATTGTGGTTACTACCGCCGGTTCATTCACATGTATGCTGTCATTGCAAAGCCCATGTACGGACTTCTGACTAACTTTGAGTGGACGGATGAATGTGAGAATTCCTTCCAGGAGCTTAAACGAAGATTATGTTCAGCACCAATCTTGACCACACCAGATTGGAACAAGCCATTCCATGTTCACGTGGATGCATCCAATTACGCTATTGGATGTGTACTTGCACAACCTACGGGTGAAGGTAATATGGATCTTCCAATTGCCTATGCTAGTAGACAATTGAATGCAGCTGAACGAAATTACACCACCACTGAGAGAGAAGGCTTAGGAATGGTATATGCAGTTAAGAAATTTAGACACTATTTGCTTGCAAACAAGTTTAAATTTTTTACTGACCACCAAGCATTACTATATCTCGTAAACAAGCCATGCAATACAGGAAGATTAGTAAGATGGTTTCTCTTACTAATGGAATACGATTTCGAGGTTGTGGTAAGAAAAGGGAAGACTCATTTGAGAGCTGATCATCTTTCCAGGCTCACATCTGGAGAAGCCCCACAAGGAGTATCAGATGACCTTCCTGATGCTTACTTGTTTAACTTGGAAGTGGTACCGCAGTGGGCTAAGCCACTAGTGCCAGTATTGACATACGGGCCTAATCACCCAATTATAAACACACAAGATAAAGAGGTAGTAAAAGCCCAAAAGTATCACATCATGGCAGGAAGTATGTACAAGCACACAGATCAAGGGATCTTGGCCTGTTGTGTGGAAGAGGATGAGTACGCAAAATGGTTGCAATTAGCACACATAGGTGCATTAGAGCAACACTATTCAAAGCCACGAACCCTACAAACACTAAGGAGACTAGGAGTACATTGGCCAACTATGGAAGCTGATGTCCAAAAGTTGTGCAAGGAATGCCCAATCTGCTGCACTAAACCACCTGTGGAACATGCCACTCTTTATCAAGTGTCCATTGTGCCAGATTGGAGTGAACCACTAGTATCCTTCCTGAGGACGAAAACATTCCCTCCAGACATGACTCTGGCTAGGAAAAGGAGTTTAGAACAAGAAGCCCAGGATTACTCACTCATTGGTGATAATCTATACAAACGTGGTAAAGACGGTTACCTGAGACTATGTGTCCACGAGAGTGAGTATCTCAAGATCTTAGACACTGCTCACCAAGGTGTAGCAGGAGGACACTTTGGACCAGATCGGGTAATCAAGGCAATACTATTTGCGGGCTTTTGGTGGCCGACCCTTCACATGGATGCACATACCTATGTGAAACGGTGCGATGTCTGTCAGCGAACTCAGTATCCTATACGCAAAGATGAGATGCCACTGAAACCTATGATGGGTGGACGTGCATTCTCTAAGTGGGGAATAGACTTTGTAGGCCCTATTAATCCCCCAGCTAAGGGTTCACATGCTGAATACATCATTGTGGCCACGGATTATCTCACCAAGTGGGTGGAGGTAAAAGCTACGACAAAGAACGACGCTCAGACAACTGCTAAATTCTTGTTTGAAAATGTATTCACAAGATATGGGCTACCTATAGAGCTAGTAAGTGATAGAGGCACTCACTTCTTGAACGAAGTGATTGAAAATCTACTCCAAGAATTCTTGGTAGTTCATAAGAAGTCTGCCCCTTATCACCCTCAAGCTAATGGACAAGCCGAAAGCACCAACAAGATCTTATGCAATGTACTGACAAAATTAGTGAACACTAAACGTTCTGATTGGGACAAACAGCTACACCATGCTGTTTGGGCATACCGAGTCGCCTATAAAACGGTACTCCAAGCCACCCCCTTTCAGATGGTATTTGGCCAAAACGCGGTGCTACCCTTGGACTTCTTGATACCTACCTTAAAAGTAGCACAAGAGCACGAATGGACGGGTCATGAACTCTCCTCTAGACTCTTTGACCTTGAACGATTAGGAGAAACGAGACTGAGAGCAGCTGCAGGGATATATGCAGCTAAGAAGAGACAGAAGGCATACTTTGATGCCCATGTGAAGGATAAGGGCTTGAAAGTAGGAGATCTAGTTTTAGTCTACACATTGAAACAACATGCAAGGAAGCTGGAAAAGAGAGGCTACGGACCTATGATCATCAATAGGATCTCCACGAGTGGAGCAGTACAACTAGCCACTTTAGAGGGTAATGTTCTCCCAAACTATATTAGCGGATGCAGAGTCAAGTTGTATCAGGAACCCCTCACGGAGGAAATGCTAAGTCGACTCAATACTGCTAAGCAACGTAAAGAGGAGGAAAAACGAATTCGAGAAGAAGCTCAAGCAGAAGCCCTAGAGCGCATACGGAAAATGAAATTAAGAAGACAAGGTAGAGAGCAACCTGTGACAGATGCTTATGCAGATCCAAGATACCCTGTGGCTATGTGTGAAGTTTCAGGTGATAGCTCACATAGGATCACTGATCGACGTCCTTTCATAACCGTAGATATAGGGCAAGGAAAGAGTGCAAGGACTGTAAGAGCCTTGATTGACTCAGGTGCTGCCACTAGTGCTGTTCAATTGTCTTACTGTCAAGAGTTGCACTTAACTGTCAATCCTGTGGAAGCATATCTCATAGGATTGGGAGGTGTGGAGACCCCTTGCATGGGCGAGGTGGAACTTCCCCTCCATATTCATGATGAGGCAATGACAGTTAAAGTGCTAGTGTGTCAAGACGAGGATCTCACTGAACCCCTTGTCTTGGGTCAAGACTGGATCTATGACCACGCAGTCAACTTAAACCTAAGAAGTGGACTTCTTCAGGCTTGGGTCAATCATAGTCGAATTACGGTAGAGTTAGATAACGGAGCACTCAAGAAACTAGGAAAGGAACAAACTCCTGGTCCTTCCAGGAGTACACATGAAGAGGATCATGCTGTTCTTGTCCAAAACTATGTGTTGCAGAGGAATGATGTTCGCACAAAAGAAGTCAGGAGAGCAACAGAACCCCCTTCTTTTCCAAAGGCCAGAGGGAGGCAGCAACCAAAAGTGGATCAAAGACAGATAAAGCAGAATACTACCTCTCTCGGAGATCAAAGGTACCCGCGCAGCAAAATGTCTCAGCTAGTGAAACAAGTGTGGGTACGGAAAGGCGAATACCCGGTTGCACTCAAGCCAACCACACGGGCAAAGCCTCTTATTAGTAACCAACAACGCGACTCTAATAAGAAGTCTTTCAGAAGTTCTTCTGTTAACGTGAAGACTATTTGGGTGCCCAAGAAGTCGATGAAGGCTAGCCCACAATCAAGACATATTTGGGTGCCTAAGGCTTGTCTACGAGCTCAAATAGCTACACCAAGAACACATCCTATACAGCATGATCCATTCACTCGCACAGCCGGTCTTCACTCGTTTTTAACACTCAGGAACGCACCAAGGCCAATGAGCACAAACAGAATCACTTGTAAATGGGTCCCTAAAAGGCCTCACTTTCAAGCTAACACACCTATAAAGCCCTCAAGAGTCTCTACGAAACCAAGAGCAAAACCCATCCACGGCATTTGGCAGCCTAAAAATTGTAACAAACCCCCGGACCCCAATTGTAAATCCATGACCACCTACTAACTAATTCACTCTCACATCACATCATTCCGCTTAGCTTGTAGGTCTATCCAATTCCTAACCACACTCACCAGCACCGAGCACTTATTAACCTACTAACCTCTTCCGGACCTCATGTTAATGTTGTAACGGGGACACGGTGTCATTTTTGTGTCCATTGCAATGTTAACATCTATTCATGTATTCTCACAGAACCAGCTGCGAAGTTCTCAACATGGCTGAGGCAGCAGGAACTAGCTCTCACACAGAAACGAACCCGCAAGTGGTGGATTTAGACAGTTTACCCGTTTTGCCTGAGACAAATGAAAGACCAGAAGAATTGCAGGCCGTCAAAATCATACCTATTGCGGACCCTCCGCGTGGCCACACCATGCCCGTAGGAAAGACTTCCCACTGGTTTACCGAGGTGGCAGGACCCTTGGGTGAAGGAACGTACCTATGGGAATCAGAGCTGGACTTCAATGGGAAGCAAGGTAGATACCATTTCTTTACAAGAGAATTTGAGAAATTACAAAATGCAGAAGGTCTACGACCGATATGGGAAAAGGCAGGATTGAGTGCCTATTTCAGTGCACGACTCCCAAAACCTGACTTCATGCGATGCTACTATCTTATCAACACCTTGACTCCAAACCAGAACCCAAAAGGTGCAAGCTCATTTGTGATTCCATCTCTGACAAAGGGGAATGAGTTCAAGAGGTTCAGGCTATCAAACAACTTGGTGAGAGAGGCTCTAGATATGCGCGGAATGCATATTCCAACAGAGAAGGAAACCCTAGTACCGGATTACATGAAGAATCGAAGTCTCACCAAACTCAAGGACATGGTGTCCATGACACCTAACATTGCAATACACCTTCGCATGTGCATGCAACACTTTGCTTTTCCTGCACAAGATAGATTCACTATGCCGCACAAAAAGATTTGGTTCAGTTTATATCTGGCAGAGACACAGAGCCTCACCATCAACTTACCCCATTGGATAATTGATCAGATACACCTGGCTCACAAACGATGGCCGAGGAAACAGGTTTTATATGGTTGCTGTGCTCTGACGAGAATAATCTATAGATGTTTGGCTTATGACATCCCTATTCAACGGGCCCTAATGTGGAATCGTGTAGAGCAGTTTAGAGGTAGGACATCCACTGGACCCCCTTCGAAGAAGATGAGAGGCACTGTCCAAGTTCCGTGTGCTCAACCACGTGGAGGCACCCTAACACCAGATGTCACCCCTCCACCTCGAAGAGTCCGACCATTCACACTCCGACTTCCAAGACGCAGCACCGATGGTTCTACCCTGATCTTCGCTCCCATCCCAACCGATCTTGAATTTCCTAGTGGTGCACCTTTGGAAGAACTCACTAATGAAGATTTCGAACAATTATTACAAGATGTAGAGCTGGAGGCAGAAGAAGCACAACAAGCGGAAACAGTGCAAACGCAGACCACAACCTCCCAAAGACCAGTCACACCAGTTGAAGTGGATGAAGAGGATGATGGAGATGAAGAACAGGAGGAAGATGAGGAGGATTACGATCAAGAGCATCAAGATGAACAACAAGAAGTGCCAGAACTTGTAGGTGCACCAGCATATACAGCTCAACTACAAAGGTTATATGACACAATCAAAGCAGTACAAGAAAGGCATAAACTCTCTCTTATATCAGGTCAAGCTTTGATGCAAGAAATGCTATCAGATGAAGGGGTGGACCAACAATTCATTGACACTCTCAAATTAGTGTCAGAATCTTTAGGAGTTCCGGAGGCTGTCCACACTGCCGTCCGCCAGTCTGTAAGGTATGACCAACGCAGAGTTGACACGTTACCACGAGCAGGTAAGACTATAAGGATACCCGTCACAGAACAAGAAGTACCCATTGAAACAACAGCTACCCCTACAACCACCATTGAACTCTCGGCCGAAACCTTTGTTCAGACATCACCCATCTCACCCCAGCATCCACCATCACCACCTTCTCCAACCCCACCACAACCTTCCACCATGGCAGAAACGACAGCCATCACCTCTACCTCCACTTATAACCCATCCTCATTCACATCATTCTCATTTCGAGAACCCACCTCACAAGAAAACCTCTTCTCATTCGTCACCAATCCCTTGTACACTTCAGCCCTTCCATCCTCCGAACCCATAACTGGCCATCCCATAATCCCGACGGTGGTTGGAAACCCAGCACCCACTGAAGGCATCCTGTGTTTTCCAGCCTATCCCCCAATACGGGTAGCTCCATTCCATGACCCTCATTTCCCATCGGGCCCCTACACCTCTTTCAACCAGACTTCACCACTCCAATACCCATCCTTTGGGGAGCAGTTTATCCGCTCTCCAATGTTTCAGCGGCACATTGCCCCAACGTTCGCAACAACATCAATCTACACGAACACCACACTCACTTCACCTACCATACCCACCTACATGGTAGCCCCATCACACACCACTTTGTCTGACCCAATGGACATTTCACCCTCCACAGCACCTCTCCCCACGATTCCACCATCTCCCCCTCCACTACCCCCCACCTCACCACTCACATCATTGGCACACACAGCATTAACTACCCCCCTCCCCAATCCCACCTCCCCTGCATTTCAAACTTTTCCCCTTGCATCTCATAATGTAAATAGCACGTTCAACACATTACTTCAGTGTGCACATCAACTACAACAAGAGTATCATCAATTGGAAGAACGCACTACGGCCCTCCAGGCAGAATCTCAACGTCTGCAAGCTAGGGTCACCACTCTGGAAGCTGACTACCAAACGCTCCTAACCGAGCATACCACCTTACAGCAGGCTCACTCAGAATTGGAATCAAAGACATCAACAGTAGATGACCAAGCAGTCAAGGAACTAGAAACAGTGCTTCAAGCGCAGATGATATCTAATGCTACACTCAGACGCAACATTGGGCTATTAAGGAAGCATATGGCAGCAGCACTAGAAGAGAACAAAAGACTTCAACAACAAAACCAAGACAATTTCGAAGCGGCCATGGAAGGAACTGTAGGAGCCACCATTAGCCCTACCAGATATAGAGCAGTCCCATCAGAAGACATTCGCATCTTACTTGAGGAGCATGCAAATTTCTTGGAGTCATATGAAAAGTTAGAGACTGAATGTGCAGACCTAAAGAAACAGATAGCCAGAACCCCCACAGCTCAACAGGAGCCGGTAATCTTGCAACACTCTACAGAAGAAATAGAGACCCTCCGGAAACAGGTGGCAGAACTCCAAGCACGCCTCTTACCATATGAAAGGCCACC
Organism: Ceratopteris richardii; assembly: GCA_020310875.1. Lineage (NCBI taxonomy): Eukaryota > Viridiplantae > Streptophyta > Polypodiopsida > Polypodiales > Pteridaceae > Ceratopteris > Ceratopteris richardii. The sequence goes on from CM035415.1 coordinate 85,591,679, forward strand.
CTCGCCCATTGAAGAACCAGAACCTGAAACAGTAGTGGAAATCCCCGTCGAGGACAGCTATGAAGAGCCATATGAGCCGATGCCGACACCCGGTGGTCGAACTACAGAGGAAGGACAAGACACATTAGAAATTCAAGTTCCAGATTGGGTCAAGAGGGTCGAGAAAGTGGGTAAGACACATGATGATCGTGTGGCGGTGCAAGTGCAATCTCTCACAAATCTGGAAGAAACTGTCCTTCGGTCCTCCTACTTTCAACACTTATCCCATCAACGGTTAATCACAACATCAGAGTCGCAATACATGCCTTATTTTGTCTTGCTACATGACTATAATGCAGAAGTCAAAAGACATACAGGGAAGGAGCCCACATTTGCCACTCAATTTGAGATAGGGGATTTACCGACAGATGCACGCGCTGGCTCGATCTTCCAACCTAATTGGCGTGCACGTCTACTAACCAATTACCCAGAGATGATGAGCACCTGGGCAACCATGCCACTATATATCAAGTATAATCCTTGCTATTGCCCAGTGGTACGCCGCAGATCCTGGCAAGCATTTGCAATCAAGGTACGCAACAATAAAGAATGCTCGGCTTGGGTTAACTATCCATATTTTGCCCCACCTAGCGGGACCCCAACCGTAGCCTACATGATATCAACAATTCGGCACTGGTCTACACGCCTAAATAATGTACCTGACATAGCAGCAAAAATGTGTATGAAAATATTTGAGCTCATGACCATTGTTTTCAAAACCTTTCGAAATGTACAAGCTCCATACATCTCTGCTCCTGGATTCTCTCAAGGTAACAAGGATTTAGTCTACGACATGAGCCAGACCCCCTCGGTCACTATAATCTTTGCTTGGCATGCACGAATAAAGTACTTACCCGCATGCTTCAAGCAAACATTTGAGGAGATGTTCTCTACGGGATTCTGGGAATATCATTCGGAAATTTTCATTCCCAGACCCACACATTTGCTACACCTATTCGCCGTAGAACAAGCGATCCATGCAGATCAGTTACGTCTGCCACATCCGGACATTCCAGGACCAATTGATTGGGATCGTTTGATGACAGATTTGGCCAGAGGACTACGCCTACAAGAACAACAGCTTGCCACTCAGGTCGTGGAATATTACATCCAGCACTCCCAGCAACAAGGGTCTGTCAGGGACGACAGACACGAGAGAGGGGGGGGTGTTGAGAGCAGTGTGGGCACCCAAGGACTGACTAGACAAGGAAGCCAGCGGAGAGAGTCAGAGCGAGCTGAAGGAGTAAGTAGACAAAGCAGTAGACGCAAATCTGGCAGATAGGCCCTTCAAATTTTTCCAAACCAACATCCTTATAACAGTGATTCTTATCACTAACAATCATTGTAAATACCATTTCATATTTTTGTAGCTCCATTTTGTGCAAGCCGAGGAGTCCTCGAGCTTGAGGAGCCTTAGAAGTACCTACGTATCAATTTTCGTATTTTTTAGACTCCGTTTAAGCCCTCAAATTGGCCCTGGAACCTAATTTTTAACTAGGCCGGACACTAGGTCTGGACAGGGCCAAAGCTAGTCAAAAACTATAAAAAGAGCTAGAGAGCTCATTTTTGAGATTAGATTGTAATTGAAACAAACTTGTAAGAGCTCTTGAAAGTAATCTAACGACTCCATTGCTTATCACTCTTTGTCTGGCTGTGTGTGCGCGTGTGTGTGTATGTGTGTGCATGTTTGTGTGCTTCTCACTCACGCACTTATGCCGCCACTTGCTCGAGGTCTTCATACCATCCTCACGTCTTCCCGGATTGACATTAAAGGAGGTGCTACTCATCACTGAGCTACACCAACATAGATTATCACGTATTATTAAGGAAATGTACATGCAAACACATATGTTCATGCATACTAACACTTAGATGCATTCATGCACATACTCATAATTTCCTATATGCATATACATTAACACATGCATCTACCTTCTTAATATTCATGCATATGCTCATACATACATTAAAGTACTTATATGCACTTAAATGCATACATCTAAGCATGCTTACATAATCATACTTGCATACATAGTCATATATGTATGTCTACTTCATAAACATCCTATGTACTTTTATATATATGTTAGCTCACCACATATATATCATACTCATGTTTCTAATTTTTTACACATATGTGCATTACTTCATCACATTCATGTATGCATTCGTATGCTCACATGCACCTAACTATACATAAACATATACATTCTCATTCATGTTAATACATATCATATATGCTAACATACATATTCATACAGTAACATTCACTATCATGCACATACATACATACATGCACCTCCACATATACATGCATACTTCATACATCATGCTTCTAAATATGCACATATATACATGCATTCATACACATACATTCACATGCATACTTATGCACATGGACTTATGCATACATACAAACACATTCACATGCATACTGATGCACATGCACTTATGCATAAATACACATATGTTCACATACAACTCATGTATACAGCTCATGTGCATATGCACTCTTTCATATGCACATGTATTCTATTCACTTCACATATACTTGCATTCTCATGCAACTCACGTATACAATAATTCTATACTCATGTACATGTAATATGCACATGCATACATACATACATAGACATATGCATGCTCATTCACATAAAATACACAATCACATGCACTTACACACATTCACGCTTATAATCAATCACCTTACATACTTCCTAGATGGTCATTGGCTTAATAACTTAAGTTGAATGCTTGATTAGAAATCTCTCAAACCATACTACAAGACCCGAGGAATCTCTCACCATGATAAACCAACAATATTTCTTTTTCTACAATATAACCAAAACATTTTCCAAGTGGTCATTAAAATTATTTCTATAAAATAATATTTATAGCTTTCCTAAGTACCAAGAAATCAAAATAGCATGGTGCTGAATACAATAACTTAGATTAGTTATAAAAATCTCTCTCTCTCTCTCTCTCTCTCTCTCTCTCTCTCTCTCTCTCTCTCTCTCTCCTTTTCTTTGTCTGTGCTGCCGTCAGATGGAGGAGGGGGGGAGAGGCTCATCTCTCTCTCTCTCTCTCTCTCTCTCTCTCTCTCTCTCTCTCTCTCTCTCTCTCTCTCTCTGTCTTTGCGCTGCCACCACATGGAGGAGCGGGGAGAAGAGGCAGACCATTTCTCTCTCTCTCTCTCTCTCTCTCTCTCTCTCTCTCGCTCTCTCTCTCCCTCTCACACACACACACACTCTCTCTCTCATTCTCTCTCTCACTCTCTCTCTCACTCTCTCTCTCTCTCTCCCCTTCTCCTTCTCTGTTTGCGCTGTCATCGGATGGAGGAGGGGGGAGAAGAGGCACACCTTTTTCTCTCTCTCTTACTCTCTCTCTCTCTCTTTCTCTCTCTCTATGTGTGTGTCTCTCTCCCCTTATCTGTCTATGTTGCCATCGGATGGAGGAGGGGGGGAGAGGCTCACCTTTTTTTTCTCTCCATCTCTCTCTCTATCTACATCGTTTTCTCTTGGACTCTTTCTCATGCGCATGCCTACAATCTAATCATCTCTGTATCCGCCTATAGCAAAATAGTCATGAGATGGAGGAGGGGGGAGAAGCTACAATCTCTCTCTCTCTCTCTCTATGTCCTCTATGTGATGCACGTCTGCAGGCAAGAAGAGGGGGGGAGAAGAAACATAATCTCTCTCTCTTTCTCAGGTTCCGTACCTAAAAACAACATTAAGAAAATAATAACTCTCACCATATAGATATATATACAAGCACATGCATGTCTTTTTATATGCACACACACCTAGTTTAGTGAACTAACACACACACACACACGATCATGCATTCCTTATTCTAACATATGCACACTTAGAGATAGACTAGTACTAACTTACACTTTACTATACTTACGTATCTACTTTTGTTTGCTATTTAATTATTAGTATGAATTAAGTAAATAACCATATAAATTAATATACAGTACATTAAATACCTTGGATATTAATTAATTTATCTATGACCTAATATATAAAATAATAATGATAAATTAATTATTAATTAAATCATATTACCTATCTTATAGTGTCACTAAAATAAATTAATTAAGTCCATTAATAATATAGATATATAGAAATATCCTCATATGCTTATCTATTGATAAGGTTAAAACGTATAAACATTTATGCTATAATAAGATTGGATATCTTATAGCCTTAAAGATCCATTTACTCTAGTATTTAAATGATGATTCTATAAAGGTAACTAACACACCCCCATACCCATACATATGGTTAGATAGACACTGATGATCACATTTACATGCTCATACATAAGCTTGCATGGATACATACTCAGAGTTAATCCCACATATCACATACACTAGGAGTTCCTACAGTTACATGTAAGCGAGCACTTAGAGTGCGTTGGAATTTGGGGCCCAAGGATCATTCCAAACAAAAACCTTTTGAGCATACAGAACTTAATTAACCAAGATGATATGTGAGATAGAGATCTTGAGACAAGATTCGGGAAAGTAAGTTGGATGCTTACTCACTAAAAAATAGATGTCCAAACTACAACATGGGAGTACTGCTCAACCATATAAAGTGGTGCACTCACTAATGGAAGTATATCCAAAAAGATGATGATATAAAATTTAGATTATGTTGAAATAATCTAAGTGTGTGAAGTAATTGAGCAATGAAGCTAACCTTATTCTCACAAAATAGTATAACAAAATTGTAAATCAACGAACCTAATTTTGAGATTAGGGTAGAGAAACCCTAAAAACAAAATATAAGGTTAACGCACAAAAGATGGTTACCACCACCTTGTAGAAGACTTCTTACTCCAAGAAAGTATCCTCTCCTCAAGAGTGTGACACTCTTCCTCCTTGATCTCCTTGAGATTGCTTGAGTGAGTGATTATAACTTTGAGCTTGGTCCTCATTATATAGTATTGTTTCATCCTCCAAAAGCACTTCTAAAAGAAAGCTACGATCGTTCTATGATCTAAAAACGCATTGCGAAAACAAACGTCTGTCCGCATGTTTTCTTTACCAAAACAAAAAATAAAAAAAATCTTCTTCGCTATCATGAACGAGATTCGAACCTGGGTCGCCATTTTGAGAGTGAATTGTTCTAACCATGTCGCTGCCTGCTTTTACTTATAAGGATGCTAAAGGGATATATAGTATAGCTATATGCTGACAATATTTGGACCATTGTTGGACATTGCTTCCAAAAATCCCTCCTTCGATGTCACAATGGTATAAGCTTTAGTAACCTGCAAATCTTCTCGTGGCTATCTCTAGTCAATGCTTTGGTAAATATATCTACAATATACTCACTAGAAGGAACATAAACTAGCTCAATGTGCTTCTTAGCTATCTACTCTCGAATATAGTGGTAGTGTACCTCTATATGCTTTGTCCTTGCATGATGCACTGGATTCTTTGCTACAGCTATAGCACTTTGGCTATTTGTAAATATCTGAATGGGTTGATGTACTCTCACATCAAGATAACTGAAAATCTTCTGCAACCAAACTTACTCTAGAGTAGCTATAAATGCTACACGATATTCAACTTCACACGATGAAGTGGCAATAGTGGGTTGTCTCTTTGAAATCCATCAGATAAGACAATCTCCAAGATAAAAACAAAATCCACTAGTACTTCTTCTTGTGTCTCTATCACCTGCCCAATCAGAATCTGAAAATCCTTTTAGTAACAAATGTGTAGATTTCAAAAACACCATAGCAAAATTTGAAGTTCCCTTCAAATATCGAAAGATTCACTTTACTGCTTTCCAATGTAACATTGTCGGATTCTGCATGAACCTTGATACTTGAGAAACTACAAACTATATATCAGGACGTGTATTACAAAGATATATCAAGCAACCAACTGCTTGACTATATAGAGTAGCATCAAATGGCTCTGCATCTGCTACCATTTGTAAAGACATGTTCTGATCCATAGGTGTTTGCATAGGTTTAGAATCAACCATTTGAAACCTCTCCAAAAGTTTCTCAATGTACTTCTGTTGTGTCATATAGATACACTCACCTCGAAACAGAAACTGAATCCCAAGATAATAATGTAAAATGCCTAAATCATTCACATCAAATGTTTGCTTTAATTGTTCTTTGAACATCTGTAAATCTTCATCTTTGGGACCTCCGACTATAATATCATCCACATAAATGATTGCTATAATCATCATACCTGTTTCAACTTTAACATAAAGAGTTGGAGCTACATCTGAGTTATGGAAACCAATGGTCAAAAGATATGTATGTATCTTTTCATACCATGCTCTAGGTGCCTGTTTTAAACCATACAAAGATTTTACAAGCTTACATACTAAGTGTTCTTTACTTGTCTCTTCAAAACCTTCTGATTGCTGAATATACACATCCTCATGTAAATCACCATTTAGAAAAGCGGTCTTAATGTCAAGTTGATATATATGCCAACCAAAATGTGCTGCTAGGGAAAGTATTAACCTAATAATAGTCATCTTAGATGTAGGAGCAAATGTCTCATCATAATCAATACCTTTTTTTTGTGCATATCCTTTGACAACTAACCTGGACTTGTATCTGTCAATAGTACCATCTTCTTTCCTTTTGATTTTGAAGATCCATTTTACACCTATAGCCTTCTTTCCCTTTGATAACTCACATAGCTGCCAAGTTTGATTCTTATGAATAGAATCAATCTCTTCTTGCATAGATTTTCTCCAAATAGGAATGTTAAGTGCATCTTTAACACATGCACGTTCATCTTCAACAGTCGTAAGTGACAAAGTATCATGAATCTCAAAGTCTTCAACAAAACTTACATGATCTTTTTGTTGTTGCTGTCTAGTCCAACTTCTTGTTCTTACATGATCTTGTTGTTGTTGTCTAGTCTGACTCCTTGTTCTTCCAATAAAAGCCTTTATACCACTATCTTTCCAAGTCTGATATAACCACGTAGGTGTATCCTTAAATAGTGGTGAAACTCTTTCTGAACTTTCAGCTTCCACAGGTTCTAGAACTTGTCCTGCCAAGGTATGAGGACTTTCTGGAACTTTAACTTCTTCCATTTCTGGAACCAAAGTCTCTTGTGGAACTGAATCTGTAGAACGTTGTGAAATTCCTCTTTCTTCAACTTTTTCTTGAATCCTAGGAATTTTAATTCCCTCCTGATATGGCTAAACATGTACGTCCAGAATCTTTCTAAAAAATCCATATTCATTTTCACTAATAAACTCTAGAATTTTTGCTTCTTTATCATAAACCTTATTTTTAGCAATATAAGCATTACATGAAAGAATAATTTCACCTGTCTCTGGAACATAAAACCTGTATCCTTTACTCTCAACATGATATCCAATAAAAACACCTTTCTTTGCCTTTACATCTAGTTTGCCTCGGTCCTTTTTCTCAATATGTACATAAGAAAGTGATCCAAACACTCTGAAGTAACTCACATTCAGTTTTCTACCATAATAAGCTTCATATGGTGTGATTACCTTTAAAGCTTTTGTAGATGACCCATTTAAAATGTGGTTAGTTGTATGCACTACATCAAACCAGAATTTTGGTGAAAGATTCTTGGACGCCATCATGCTCCGCATCATTTCAACAAGTACTCTATTCTTTCTTTTTGCAACACCATTTTGTTGAGACGTATAAGCAATAGTAAGGTGTCGAGTAATACCTTTCTCATCAAGAAATGTTTGGAACTCCTCTGACAAATATTCTCCACCTCTATCACTTCTAAGAATCTGGATAGTTTCTTGACTTTCATTTTTAACCATAGCTACAAACTTCTTGAACATAGGAAAGACTTCTAACTTCAACTTAAGACCATAGATCCATGAGTATCTCGTAAAATCATCAACGAATAGAACAAAATACCTAAAAACTTGAATAGAGTATGCTCTCATAGGTCCATTCACATCTGAATGAATAATCTGCAATTTCTTGGTAGCTATAATATGATCATGTTTCTTGAAAGGTAGTTTATGCATCTTACCTTCAAGATAACCTTCACATATATCTAAATCATCTGGTAGCCTGAATGAGGGGAAACTCTCAACCATACCTCTGTCTTTGATACTCTTGAGAGCTCCAAAACTAATATGTCCAAATCTCTCATGCCATAGCTTCATATCTTCTATCGATGATGAAGATTTGATTGCATATGTCTGACTTATTTTTGACAAAACAAAGATCCCTCCTCTATCCGCACCTTGTAAAATACAATTCCCTTCTTTGTGTGATAAGATCTTACAAATATCTCTCTCAAATACAACTTTAAAACCATCATTCAAAAATGCAGATATAGATAGCAGATTCTTCTTCATTTTAGGTACATAAAGAACATCTGAAATCTGAAAATTACCACCTTCTCTTGACTTTAGGATTACTGTACCTATTCCCACAACATCCAAATCATTGCCATATGCAATAGCAACTCTTCTACCTAAAGAATGGAAAAGAGAAGAAAACATATCTCTGCAACTTGTCATATGCTTTGTAGCACCTGAGTCAAATATCCAAGGACTTCCTGAAAGAACTTGTAAAGCTGCCTCATCAAAAGCTACTTCCTCAATAGTGATACATGCATAAGAATCACCTTGAGATTTGCCTTTTTTATCATCTTCTGCAACATTACCTGATGCCTTTTTCTTTTGTGCTACAATCCTTTTATAACATGCTGACTTAATATTTCCAGGTTTCTTGTAGTAAAAACATATTACTTCCTTCTTTTTAGAAGACTTCTCTTTAGATGTAATAGATACAGAATCTGAAGTAGAAGGTGAGAGGGACCTACTTTCCTTCTTGGATTGCTTTTCCTTCTTATCCTTCTTCTTCTTTTTACCCTTTGATGAAGATGAAGGTGTTTCTTCATTCTCTTCCATTCCCTTCAACTGATCTTCATCTTGAAGTAACAAGAACTCTAATTCTTCAAATGTAACCTCTCTATCTCTTGTGGTAAGGGTAAGAGTGGTTATGAAAGATCGATATGAAATAGGAAGTGAATTAATCAGCGTATTTACCATTTCTTCATCAGATATCTCAACTCCTATATTTAGAAGTTGATCTATCAAGTCAATGAGTCTTGTAATGTGGATTTGAATTGACTCACCAGACCTCATCCTTGTATTTGCTAGTTGTCTCCTCAAGTGAGCTTTCCTAGCAGGATTTATGCTCTGAAAAAGATTCTCAAGCTTTAACCAAGCTTGTCTAGAACTTCTGCAAGATCTAATCTGTGGTACAATATGCTTTTTGACACTCATTGCTATGAATGAAAGTGCTAAAGCATCTCCAACATCCCATCTTTCCTGATCTTCAGTAGGAGGAACTCTAGGTAAACACCTAGCAGTGACCCTGGATATAGAAGTGGTTACCTCTTCTTTAGTTGGTTCTGCAATTGTGACTCCAGTACCTCTTGAAGTTGTTGTGCCTCTTCTTCAGCTTCTCGTCTCGATCTCGTTAAGGATCCATTGACGATTCTCCATAAATCCTTTGTCACTAATATATTCATCATCATGAAACTCCACATGGGATAATTAGAAGATCCATACAACTTGTCTTCAATCTCAATTCTAATCTCACTCATCTTAACTAAGTGTGTATGTCAATTATGCTTTGATACCAAGTGTTGGAATTTGGGGCCCCAAGATCATTCCAAACAAAAACCTTTTGAGCATACACAACTTAATTAACCAAGATGATATGTGAGATAGAGAAAGATAGAGATCTTGAGACAAGATTAGGAAATGTAAGCTGGATGCTTACTCACTAAAAAATAGATGTCCAAATTACAACATGGGAGTACTACTCAACCATATAAAGTGGTTTACTCACTAATGGAAGAATATCCAAAAAGATGATGATACAAAATTTAGATTATGTTGAAATAATCTAAGTGTGTGAAGTAATATCGAGCTCTTCTTCCTTTCTTTTTCCCTTTTTCTTCACTTTGTTTTTGTTCATCTTTTTATTCGTTTTTAGTATTTTGATTATTTTCATTTTCAAATTTCTTCTGTTCATCCTTGCTATGTAGACATGAAAAGTAAAGTGCAATGAAACCATTTGATTGATAATTGAATTGTATAGTGACAATGCTAAGACTTTAGAATCAACACTAGTCCTATATACGTGCTTGAGAAAAGTCCTAATACAGATTTTAGAAGATACTCCTATACAAATCTTTAAAAAAAACTTAATACAAGACTTTTATATATCAAAAGAAATATAATGAAACTAAGATGAGCGGCATAAAAAGCACCTCCAAGCTCGTCGATTTCATCAAGTCATTTTGCTTTGTCAATTCCTTCTTCAAATGATCTGAAAACAACATTAAGAATAAAAGAACATAAGTATGTCTCATTACATATAAAACTCACTTATATATACTATACTCATTTATTCATAGATGCATGCTAACATGATCTTATATACATGCTAGCACACATGTCCATGTATGCTAACTCATATTTACTTATGCTAACATGCATTTATTTTCTTCAAGTTAACATACACTTAGATGCATGCTAACTCTTTCTCTCATAATTATATTTTAGTACACCCTCACATCTATTCACATACACATACTTCTATTCTTAAAACATATGCATTTATCATTATACATTCATATGCATACAGGTTAACTTACACTTATCTTATATGTATAAATACCTATATGCATATTTACATACATATACTTCATCACATATGGATACATATCTATACTAACTGATCACTCATGTACGAATGCATCTATTTATGCATGTCTGAATTATGTACTTTCCCACTTATATGTATATAAATATGCATGCATACACACATGTATTTACATGCAATCATGCCCATATATTCTCTTGCATGCTCATACATCCTAACATAATCATTCTATTTTGTGCATCATTCTAACATGCATATCTCTTCATTCTCATACTTTTTATACTCTTATTCTCATTTATGCTAACACACTCATTTTTTTTATATACATAGATTATCATACATTATTAAGAAAATGTACATGCAAACACATATGTTGATGCATGCTAACACGTAGATGCATTCATGCACATACTCATAATTTCCTATATGCATATACACTAACACATGCATCTACCTTTTTGGTATTCATGCATATGCTCATACATACATTAAAGTACTTATATGCACTTAAATGCATACATCTATTCCATGGTTACATAATCATACTTGCATACATACTCATAGATGTATGTCTACTTCATAAACATCCTATGTAATTTTATATATATGGTAGCTCACCACATATATATCATACTCATGTTTCTATTTTTTTACACATATGTGCGTTACTTCATCACATTCATGTATGCATTCCTATGCTCACATGCACCTAAATATACATAAACATATACATTCTCATTCATGTTAATACATATCATATATGCTAACATACATATTCATACAGTAACATTCACTATCATGCACATACATACATACATGCACCTCCACATATACATGCATACTTCATACATCATGCTTCTGAACATGCACATGTATACATGCATTCATACACATACATTCACATGCACACTTATTCACATGCACTTATGCATACATACACATACATTCTCATGCATACTTATGCATATGCACTTACGCATAAATACACATATGTTCAAATACAACTCATATGCATATGCACTCTTTCATATGCACATGTATTCTATTCACTTCACATATACCTGCATTCTCATGCAACTCATGTATATAGTAATTCTATACTCATGCACATGTAATATGCACATGCATACAAACATAGACATATGCATGCTCATTCACATAAAACACACAATCACATGCACTTACATACATTCACACTTATACCCAATCACCTTACTACAAGACCTGAGGAATCTCTAACCATGAAAAACCAACAATATCTCTTTTTCTACAATATAACCAAAACATTTTCCAAGTGGTCATTAAAATTTTGTCTATAAAAGAATATTTTAGCCTTCCTTAGTACCAAAAAAGCAAAATAGTATTGCACTGAATACAATAACTTAGATTAGTTATAAAAATCTTTTTTTTTCTCTCTCTCTCTCCTTCTCTTACTATGCTGTCGTCAGATGGAGGAGGGGGGGGAGAGGCTCACCTCTCTCTCTCTCTCTCTTTCTCTCTCTCTCTCTCTCTCTCTCTCTCTCTCTCTCTCTCTCTCTCTCTCCTTCTCTGTCTCTACTGCCGTCGGATGGAGGAGGGGTGAGAAGAGGCACACCATTTCTCTTTCTCTCTTGTACTCTCTCTCTCTCTCTCCTTCCTTCTCTATCTGTGTGCCACTGGATGGAGGAGGGGGAAGAAGAGGCACATCTTTTTCTCTCTCTCACTCTCTCTCACTCTCTCTCCTTGTTTGTCTGTGCTGCAATCAGATGGAGGAAGGGGGGGGGGGAGAGCTTCACCTTTGTCTCTCTCTCTCTCTACATCATTTTCTCAGACTCTTTCTCTTGCGCATGCCTTCAGTCTAATCATCTCTGTATCCACCTGTAGCAAAATAGTCATGAGATGGAGGGGAGGGGAGAAGCTACAATCTCTCTCTCTCTCTCTCTCTCTCTCTCTCTCTCTCTCTCTCTCTTTGTCCTCTACGCGATGCGTGTCTATAGGCAGGAAGAGGGGGGGTGGAGAAGAAACAGAATCTCTCTCTCTCTCTCTCTCTCTCGGGTTTCATACCTAAAAACAACACTAAGCAAATAATAACTCTCACCATATACATATATATACAAGCACATGTGTGTATTTTTCTATGCAAACACACCTATTTTAGTGAACTAACACACACACACACATGATCATGCATTCCTTATTCTAACATATGCACACTTAAATGAGTACTAACTTACACTTTACTATACTTACATATCTATTTTTGTTTGCTATTTAATTATTAATATGAATTAAGTAAATAACCATATAAATTAATATAGAATACATTAAATACATTGGATATTAATTAATTTATCTATGACCTAATATATAATATAATAATGATAAACTAATTATTAATTAAATCATATTACCTATCTTATAGTGTCACTAAAATAAATTAATTAAATCCATTAGTAATATAGATATATAGAAGTATCCTCATATTCTTATCTATTAATAAGGTTAAAACGTATAAACATTTATGCTATAATAAGATTGGATATCTTATAGCCTTAAAGATCCAGTTACTCTAGGATTTAAATGATGATCCTATAAAGGTTAACACACTGCCATATCCATACATATGGTTAAATAGACATTGATGATCACATTTACATGCTCATACATAAACTTGCATGGATACATACTCAGGGTTAATCCCACATATCACATACACTAGGAGTTCCTATAGTTACATGTAAGCAAGCACTTAGAGTGAAACTTACTCAACACATTAAGGGTTTCTTGAATTCACAAATAGGCAGACACATATGGTTTAACCCACATATACTTTAGGGTTTAAACATTTTTAAGGTAAATAATCACATAAATGATTTTAGCTTATGAAGCACATTAGAGACTAACCATATACATATCTTCTCATCTACATGAAATCACTTATGCATAAACATAAACATAAAGACCCATAATTATTGCAATACAATCATACCCATGCCACACACACATGATCATGATTAACATATGGATACTTATAAGAGTTGTTTGCAATCAACAACTTAAAATTTCATCAATATGAGATCTTTGCTTAGTCCAACTCATCACGGACTTGTTGTCTGTAGGTACTACAAGAGATTAGTCAAAGAAATGTACCAAAATAATTTGAGAGAGATAAAAGTTATTCATCTTAAAATCAAAAAGTTTTTATTTTTCTGAGTGTTGATATGGAGTTGGAAATCCCTCTAACAATGCTCCTAACTGCTAGAGTATCTTGGTGCTCACTTTGATGTCCCAAGATTGTCTCCAAAAGTGGGTAGCCAACAAATCCCTATTTTTTCTTGTAGTGACTTTATACTAAAACAAGAATTATAATTGGGGGGCCATACTTTCACTTCTATGTACGCTGCCACTTCACATACCTTCACATTTTGCCTTTCAATTCTTCAAATGTGCACCTAAGAGAGGTTTCACCTGAAATTTCCAAAACACTTTTAAAAACACTTTGACCTTGAGAGAATTACAGAAATACCTCTGCAACCTGCAACCAACTTTCTGCAATTTTATCTTTTGTGAACAATTAAGTGTGCACTATGTGTGGACCTTGACACCTGACTTTGAACGCTATGTTGACCTTTGACTTTGAACACGTTGACTTTGATCAGTTTGAATTTGACCCTTTGACTTTGACTATCATTGACTTTGAATATGGTTGACTTTGACTATGGTTGACTTTGACCAATATGACTTTTATGGCCTCAACACATGAATTCTTGCAAGGTGAATCTTTGAGGAAACCATGAATTCTTGGAAGATAATTTTTGAAAAAATCATGACTTTTTGCAAAGCCATTCTTAAGAGATTTGCGATTTTTTGGGGAAGGCAATCGAGAAATTCGCAACTTTCTACTATCCATTTGTTGAGAAATTTGCAACTTTTTGCCAGGCATTTTTTGAGAAATTTGCAACTTTTTGAAATAAGAAAAGAGTAAGAATTTTTGACATTTTGGATACTTATTGGGCAAAGGATCATGACTTTTTGGCTTTTGGTTTTCACAAAATCACGACTTTTTGGTTCTCTAATTCTAAAAAAATCGCAATTCTTTGAGACATCCTGTTTGTTTGTTTTGACCCACATGATCTTGATTTAACATAACTTTTTCATCCAAAATCCCTTTTTTAACCTTCAGGTGGGATTGGAAAGCCAAGGAGCTGCAAAGGATTTTGAGCAATACAAAGGGGGAAAAAGGGTCTTTAAAAATATTTGAATCAAACTGTCTGTCAAATAAATTTGAGTTAAAGCTTGATCTAACTTTGGGACATTTACAATACTATTGAGAGCTATTCAAGGGTGTCAAAGCAAGGTGGAAAGTGTGTTGTAAGCTTGGGAAATTGTGTTTGAAGCATTCAAGGGTGCTATTATACTAATTAATTAGGGCTATCATAAGTACAAATCAAGTCCAAGAAAACCCTAATTTCTCAATTTTAAGCATAGCTAAGATATTGTTGCAATAAACCCTAAGGGAAAATCACTTAAGGGGATTCATCACATCTCAAAGTGCAATAAAGCTCAAGAATCTCTAACAACGACATTTATTAGACAAGATTACATTGGAGAAATCTATAAAAGAACAAGTAATTGATTCAAAAGAACATTGCAACACGGTTGTACTTGGGAAAATTGGGACTAGTAGACAAATCTTATGAACCTTAGGTCAGGTAGACAACTAGGCCGGGATAGACAAAGCATCAGATAATCTAAAGCTAGTGTCAATCACATAGCTAGGTCATGGGCACAACAACTTAGTGGTTATCCCTACATGTTAAGCTCGGAAATAAGTGGTTCAAAAATGTTTTTTAGCATGGAGAGACCTGCAGGTAACTCATGCACTGCCTATTTACAGACTCCAAAAGGTCCCTATAACACACAATTGGAATACATTAGAACCAACCAACTAGGTGCATGAATCTATGAGGATGGTCTGAGGTGATCAGTTGTCCAACTCAAAAATCCTGATCAACCCTTCGGACTTGAACGTCAAGTGGTCAAATTCGAAGAGGGCTCATACAGTGACAAGCAAGGAACCATGTATGTGGTTAGGAACTTATCAGATAGGACATATGAGTTTGGAAATGTCATTGTCGAGAATGAGATAGGAGACCTAGAGCAAGGAGACCTAGGATGAGAACCCAAGATTCCTCGAGGAAAATTGGTCTTAACCAGAATACTCACACTAGAATGAGTTCCCAATGATAATAAAAGCATAGAAAATGAGGACTTGAAGGTGAAATACCTGAAAGAGAGAGACATAGATCACATAGACATCAAAGAGATGAACATGATTTTCCACTGCTTAGACTCGGAGAGTACCCAAGAACCCTGAGACCCTCTCAAGTGGTCAAGACAATGAAAAAATACTTTTATGGGTCAGGAGATCCTTATGATCATGTGGCTGAGTTCAAACAAGTGCTAAGAGTTGAACAATTTGAGGACTTTTTCACTGAGTTCAAGGCATTTGGTTTGAACCTCAAGGGTATTGCCTTAGCTTGATTTCAACCCCTGAACAATTGCAATTATCAAAATATAGGTTAACTACTAGAAGCATTCATCGTATAATTTTCCAAGAGTGGCATCATGCATAACACATCATCTTTGATCTAGAACTTCAAGAAGACACCCCAAGAAACAGTTCGACTAGGACACATATTTAAACAATAAGTGGAAAGATGTCTCACTCCTGAATTACCTACACAAGCAAAACAATTTTCCCTATGTTTAGATGGACTTCTAAGCGGGAAACTTAGATCATATGTATATCTCAAGGAACCAACCACACTAGATCAATGCTTGAGGATGTGTATTGACATAGAAGACAACTTGGGTGAGGAGTTAGAATTGTCCAACTTATATAAAGATTCTGACAACTCTACTAGTCATACTTCTAGACCCTCCACTGAGATAGATGAGATAGTTGAGCAGGTTGCCAAGAAGCTAGGAGTTCAAAATAGACAAACACCAAGCGATGTTATACTTGTGGAGGCGACCATATGGCTAATATATGCCCATTGGAAAACCATAACATGAGAGAAATGAATGCTCCATATTGCACTATTGAGAGAAAATACACAAACCACACGGCTCAAGATTGTCCATACAATAGGCAGGCTGTCAAAAAAAACTTATCAACAACCTTACCAATGTTAGAATTAGATGTCTATGGAAGCACGAGAACAACACAAGGAAGAAGAAGAAGCTTGGAGCACAACACACAATACTGATTGTATTACTAGAGAATGTACAAAGATAAGTAGCCCATAGGGCAATAGGCATATATACAAGTTGGGGGAAAAAAACCTCCTAAAGTGGGAAAAAAGTGCCCCGACAGTCCTAGTGTGTTCACACACATCACTACCTAAATATATCAACAAATCCCCTTGGGAGTGATGCAGTGAAAAAGGAGCTGACACTCATGTATAAGGAAGTGCCAAGCTATGTGGAATCAATCCACAAAATGAAGTAAGCCCAAAGCTTTGCGAAAAGCTTCAAACTTCTCCCTAGGCAAAGCCTCTGTGAAAAGGTCTGCAATGTTCTCTTGTGTGGGCACATATGCCAAGCTGATCTCCCCAGTAGAGAACCTCTCCTTGAAAGAATGATAATGCACCTCAATGTGCTTAGTGCGAGCATGGAACACAAGTTTCCATGCAATTTATAGTGTGCTCTCACTGTTAGTGAAGATGGTGGTGGCAGAAGACTGACCAACACCCAAATCAGCCATAAGGCGTCTAAGCCACACACACTCAACAGTAGATGTGAAAGCTACCATATAATCAACCTCACAATTAGAAGTGGCCATAGTAGGCTGCCTCTTGCTCAACCAAGATATACATGAGCTACCAAGCATGAAGCAAAAGCCACTAGTGGACACACGAGTGTCGTAGCAACCATCCCAATCAGAGTTAGAAAAAGCATGCAAATCTGGAGGTAGTGATCCCCCCTTAGGATAAAACAACCCAAGTAGCCGAGTACCACTCAAGTAGCAAAAGATGTGCTTAACCACCTACCAATGCTTGACACTTAATGCATAAACCTGCTCATCTGTGAGACACCAAACTGAATATCTGGCCGAGTAATGCATAAGTAAATCAAGCATCCAACAGCCTACTGATAGAGAACAACATCAAATGCATCTCCAACATCTTGAAGTCTCAATCATAAACCTATCTCCATAGGAGTGGCAATAGGCTTATAGTCTTCAAGGCCGAAATGTTGCAATAATGTGTCAATATATTTTGTTTGACACAAATCCATTTCACCATCAACATGTGTAAATTGAATGCCCAAATAGTGATGCAAATGCCCCAAATCAGACGTCTCAAATGAGGCATGTAAATCAGCCTTAAAATCAGCAATATGCTTCTCATGAGGACCCGTGAGAAGCATGTCATCAACATAAACCACAATGATCAGAAATACATCATTGACAGCTTAACATATAAGCTTCTTTTAGTTGGACTGTTCTCAAAACCATGTGCAATTAAATAGGTATGTATCTTTTCATACCAAGCACATGGTGCTTGCTTTAAGCCATATAATGCCCTCTTTAACTTGCACACCTGGTTCTCATGCCCTTTTTGCACAAAGCCATGGAGCTAAAAAACATACACTTCTTCATGCAAGTCACCATTCAGAAATGCTATTTTGATATCCAACTGATGTACATTCCAACCATGATGAGCTGCAAGTGCACAGATGCTACAAATAGTAGTCATTCGGCAAGTAGGGGCAAAGGTCTCATCAAAATCAATGCCTCTTTCCTGCACATAATCCTTTGCAACAAGCCTAGCCTTATACCTGTCAACTAGATCATGAAGCTTAGACTTCAGCTTGTATATCCACTTAGTCCCAATGGCCTTCTTTCTAGGAGGCAAGTCACATAAAGACCAAGTACCATTCTTCATCATAACATCATATTCAGATTGCATAGCAGCCATCCAATTTTTTGAATTTTGTGCTTCATCAAACAAAACAGGCTCATTCTCATCACAGAGACTAGATGCAGCCATAGCATAGCAATCTGATGCAAAAGAGGCTCGATGAGAGCCTGCTCGAGTATGAGATGACAGAGGTGCATCTAATTTTCTATCACACAAAGTCTGCACCAGCGATTTTGGCATAGTTTTTGCCTCCTCTATCAGCTCTCTCATCAACAAATGCATCAAGTAAATATTCACAAAAAATGGGATGATATGCATCATCATATGAAACCTGCAAAGGCTAAGAAGTTTCCTCATTAGGACCTGCACTAGATTGTCCACCTGTAAAACTTGAGGCAGCAAAGTATCATACATGTCTTTGGAGCTTACAGATGTCTCCTTAGTACATGAAAGCAATGGTTGAATAACATCTTCCACAAAAACAACATCACAGCTAACTAGAATGCATTTAGTCTATGGATGATATAGACGATTTCCTTTACTTTCAGAATTGTACCCAACAAAAATACATTTGATTTATCATCCAATTTTTTTGTGATGTTGTTCATGCACTAATGCATATGCCAAACAACCAAAAAGACATAGATGAGCAATAGATGTCTTGCGATCATACCAATCCTCATATGGAGTGATAGACTGGAGTGCTTTAGTGGGACACCTGTTAAGTACATATGCTGCACACATGATAGCCTCAAGCCAAAAATTGTGGTAAAGCCGAACTCTTGACCATACACCTCGCCATCTCCATGAGTGACATGTTCTTTCACTCAGCAACTCCATTTTTTTGAGGTGTATACGGCACTGTACATTGGTGTTTTATCCCACGTTCAACAAAAAATGCATTAAAATCAGAAGATATATATTCCCCCCTTCGATAAGAATGGAGGGTGCCCATTTTACATGCTGACAGATTTTCAGCCAAAACCAAAAATTGTTTGAAGCACATGAACACTTTGGACTTTGCCTTCAATGGATATACCCATGCATGTATGGAAAAATCATCGATGAAAGTCACGAAGTAAAGATAATTTCCAAAAGAATGTGTCTACATAGGACCACATACATCACAGTGTACAAACTGCAATTTTTGAGTAGCCCGAACTAAACTATCTTTTGGAAAGGAGGAATGCTGCATTTTGCCCAAAATATAGCCTTCACAAACATGTTTTCTTGGTGCCTCAAGTTTGGGCAAAGAAGACACCATTTTAGATTTCTTCAGGCATAACAAACTAGCAAAATTCAGATAAAAAAGTGTGCATGCCAAAGCTTTGCATCTGACATAGCCTGAGAATCATGTACTGCACATGCCAGATCATTTATAGATCATTCATAGTCTATGAGCTTATACAACCCATGACATAAAATGATAGAAGCAATAATCACGTTGCCATTTGACAGATCATGAACAGTACATGTGTCATCAACAAATTTCACAACCAAGCCAATCTTGGCTAATGCATAAACTGATAATAGATTTTTCTTGATGCCTAGCATAAAGAAAGCATTTGCCAAAGTGAAAGAACTACCATCAGCAGTAGTCAAAATGATCTTACCAACTCCCATAATAGGACAAGAGGAGTTGTTAGTGCATGTAACAATATTCCTTGTAAGGGTAGGTTCGAGTGAAGATAAGAAACTACACCGCAAGGTAATATGTTTGGTTGCCCCACTGTCAAAGTACCAAACATCTGAGTCTACTGCAAACATGCAGTGCTCATGAGAAGATGGGTCAAAACTACAAATAGTACTAAATGCCCATTCTTCTTCCTACACAAGATTAGCAGACTCTGTTTTTGGTGTAGAGGCTTCTGCAACAACCATTCCAATCTCTTTCTTCTTTGCCTCTTAAGCAACCAATTTTGGATAGTTCTTTATGATATGATCATTTCCTTAACAGTACTTGCAAAATTTTTTTTTTCTGATTTCTTTTCGTCTTTGTCTTCCCTCTTCGATTGTGTAGAATTAGTAGATTTCTGTTTACTACTTGAAGAGCTCCATTTTCCTTTGCCCTTCTAACTAGCCAGGAAAGCTTGATCTACAACACACATAATGGACCTATTTTGCGTGGACTGATCTTCTTGCAACAGAACAAAGACTAACTCCTCAAATGACAAGGCATTTGGATTGCCTTTCATTATCAACCAAAGAGTAGAAGCAAAACTCTGATATGAATCAGGAAGACCATTCAAAATAGTCTACACAAATGAGCTATATGGTATAACCTCATCACCAGAAATCAACTGTTTCTTCAAGTCTTTGATCTTTGTTAAAAAACTGTCCATAGAATCACCTTCATTCATGTGCTCACTCTCCAACAATTTTCAAAGGTAAGCAACACGAGCCTCATTCCTAGCTTGGTACAATGTGGTAAGTGTATCCCAATCATCATTAGTTGCTCTACAAGAGCGAATGTGAGGAATAATGGCATAGGACGTTTTTCAACAAGGTACACAATGTTCCACATTACTTTTGCAACCAATACATGTCGCATCATATAAGCCCACATTGGGTAGTTGGTAATCAAACTTATCCTCAATAACCAACATACAAAATACATCATTGCTTTCATCCATGGCCGGTGACTAAAATACCTTGATGCAGAAAATTGATTGTATCTCAAAAAGTTGAATGGAACTGCACATACGAGTTCTACTAAACCTGTAGCAAACTTCAAGACGCGTATAGTGGCGAACTAAAATAGGTATATACCTTTGGCACAAAAAGACAAAATATCTTGCACAACTGCTGCGATAGTGTGTTCGGAGGCTGAAACGAGCTCAAATCATGATTTTGGAACCACAGAGCAAAGATGTTTTGATCTATGAAACACCTTGAGTATGCTCACAAAATTTCGTGTGATTCTGAGAATACAACCGGAGAGGTGTAGATGATGCCCTAGATGAAGCGACGACCTGCTCTGATGTTGATTGTTGGAGTTAGACATGTGCAAAAGCATGAGAACAACACAAGGAAGAAGAAGAAGCTTGGAGCACAACACACAATACTGATTGTATTCCTAGAGAATGTACAAAGATAAGTAGTCCATTAGGGCAATAGCCGTATATACAAGCCAGGGGAAGAAAACCTCCTAAAGAGGGAAAAAAGTGCCCCGATGGTCCTAGTGTGTTCACACACATCATTACCTAAATATATCAACAACCAACAGGGTAGGTATCATAACTAATATCAACAACCTTATTATATGCCACACCAGCAATATCAAGCACCATTAGGCCACAACAAGTCCTAGGAAACCAACGGCTACCTCCTGCCAATGTAATTCTAGTTAAGTGTGTAGTGGTAGAAGAGAACCCTAATAGAGCATTGGTGCTGATGACCCCTTTAGTCTTAGAAAATTACCCTCATGCTTAGAGTTTTGACTACACACATGAAGATAGTCCACAAGCTTATTACATAGAGTCACACGAGCAAAGTGAGACTTATCTATATCAATATGAGGCACTACCTATGGAACCAAATTGGGAGCCAGAATAATCCAATGTCATGTATCCAAATCCTAATCCCGGGTCCCAATTGAGACAAATGAGACCACAAGCCCCTAGAGGACAAAACATCACAGTACAAGATTTTTGTCCTGATTGTGGCAAAGAACATCTCCAAGAAGATTGTCCAAGGAACCCCTCTAGTGTGCCCAAGGTTACACCCATTAATGTGGTAGGCTTAGTGGTGGGTTCAAGTTCAAGTAGCAGTAATGTGGCTCCTATACATGCAATTACCAAGGCACAAGCCTTAAAACAAGTTAAATTAGCTGAACAATCAGAGTCAAGTGAATCAAGAGAGGCTACTAAGAGGACAACAAGAACATGGAAGGATACCAAGGAGAAGGCCAATTGTAAGTGGGCTAAAAAGCCATCTGAAATAGAAGAAAGCATGAGAGATGCAAAAATAAAAATTTTAGACTTTGCATCTCAAAACCCCTTCCATGTTGAATACCCATCGACTCCACTTCATCCCACCACACCATTGTAAATAGAACACAATCAGGGTTAGTTCTCATAGATCCAAGCCCAAAAGGCTTGGACATGATGTTCAAGGCCTACCAGGCTCGACTTCAAGAAGGGCCAACATCTACAAACCTAGACAAGAGTTTCCCTAAAGCAGATTTAGAGATTCAACAGACAAAGTTTTGCATGAAAATGGTAGAACTAGCTCAAGCTATGCTCGAGACCAATCAATTGTTCAATCAGATAAGTTCTACCACACTCGGTTTGCATTTATAGGGCTTATTAGAAAGATTAGAGCAATTGGTAAACAAGCCACATGTTTCTTTACCTTCACAGGCTAAACAGATTGTTGAAAGAGAAAGCTCACCTCCAATGGAAGTTTAGGTTCTTGAATCCTGATTCCATGGATGCTGAAACACCTCTTTCCATTGAACACTACTCTCAAGAGTTGTTGCGGGAAATACAAGAAGAGAAATGGGCCAAGAAGAAGGGTAATCCCCCCCCCCATTCCTGAAATTGATGATCATATGATCAATTTCCGCAATACATTCCATCTATTTACAAAGACCAAGTAGAGCAACAAGAAGATGAAATATTAGATTTTGGATCTAATTCTTTACAAGAGTTGCCACATATTCACAAGCCCATGAGAATCTGAATCTCTCTACATTAGATCTCTCACAATATTGGTAAGAAATGAAGACTCACTGGTGCCAAGAAACTATGAAGTCATGAAGAGCACTAAGGTTCAGTGTCATGTCACCTTAGAAGAGCTATTCAAAGTAAAACCCGAGTTGTGGAAACATGTGGTGAATCAGCTTCCAGAACTTGGTTCCAATATGTCAAAAGCAGGTTCCAAGCAAAAAGTCCAAGAAATACCTATAGACAAAATAGGAGACATGAGTGAAGGTAAAGAAGGCAATACTTATCTTCCAATCATCTATCAATGTTACACAACCAAAACCGTCTTAGATTCAAGTGTTGGTGTTGCGATTGCAACCACCTCCTTGTGGAAGCAATGGGGCAAAACTGCATTAAGACCCACTAGAATGAAGCTTCAAATGACTGATGGCCATATTGAAAGACCTCTACGATTGCTAGAAGGGATAACTCTAACCACTTGTGGTGTAGAGTTTGAACACACCTTTGCTATATGTGACTTCGGGAAAAATAATGTCTATGAAATGATCCTAGGAAGAGCGTTCCTACAACAACTGCAAATAGTACAAGATTGGGGAACCAAATCTTTGTACTTGTAGCACTTAGGGGTCACAACCAAAGTCAATTTAAAGGATTATACCTTTAGAGGCGTACCACCCCTACAGTGGAATCTTATCCACAAGGTGCAAGAAGATCCAATCTCCGTGCATTCTGGTAGTTCTTCTGATCCATCCTGGATGCATAAAGATACTCACTTGTGGATGTGCAAGGTCAAAGAGGAAGACGAAAGATGACTAAAAGAAAGAGAAGAAGGAAATTCCCAAAGAGTCAGACTGGTTAGAGACTCAGCCTACACATCGATGATCTTTTCAGATGAGGAATTTGAGCCTCATGGTTGGGAAGAAATCTTATCCACCATGGACATTGTTGTCAATGAAGAATAGTGAATGCCTTATTGTGATGAGGATGGTTATGATATCTCTTTGTTCATGTGTGAACCCCTACTAGAAGAGTGTGACTCTAATGAGGTCATAAAGGAAGAAGAGGATGATGAGGATCTAGAGTCCATTGTGGTGGATAGTTGCTTTGGCTCAAAGGAGCACTATCTCAAAAATGTAGGAGTATTTACCGAAAAAGAAGAAAAACCTCTCATAAGCATTAAAAATATAAATTCAAGGGATGAAAGTGAAGGTAGTCAAAAGAAAAAGAAAAGAAAAGCAGTGAAACAAGCAGAGGAGGAATCATTGTTCGAAGTACTAGAAAATTTTAAGAAATATGAAGTTGAAGACCACAAAATTTTGGTATGAATGCCTAAGCAAGAGGCCATCATAGGAGAAGCATATGATAATAAAGAAAAGACCAAAAAAATTGTAGTAACCATTGAAGAGAACAAAGAGCAATGTACGTACATAGGAGAAGAACTAAGTGCATAAGAAGAAGTAAAGCTTGTAGCTTTATCAAGGGAATATAAGGATGTGTTTGCATGGACCTATAGAGACTTGAAGGGGTAGATATGCCAATATGCTCTCATACAATCCCCATGATGGCTGGTGCCAAGCCCACCAAACAGAAGCCCTACACATATAATGACACTTATGCAATGAAAATAAAAGAAGAAATTGATAGACTGATTGAAGCTGGATTTATCTATGAGATTAAGCATACTGAATGGATGTCCCCCATCGTAGTGGTGCCCAAGAAGAATGGGAATTTGTGAGTGTGTATTAACCTTAAAAAATTTAATGCTCCTATGATCAGAGATAGCTATCTACTTCCAATCATTGAACATTTATTGGAGCATGTTGCAGGCATGGAAGTGCATAGCTTCCTTGATGGATTTTTAGGTTACAACCAAGTAGCCATTGCCCAAGAAGATCAGCACAAAACGGCCTTTGCCACAGAGTGGGGAATCTTTGCATTTTGCGTGATGCCCTTTGGGCTCACCAATGCACCTACAACATTCCAAAGGCTCATGTGTCATGTCTTCAAAGAGTTCTTACGAAAGATGTTAGAAGTATATGTGGATGATTTATGTGCTCATTCCCAAGAAAGAAGACAACACATTCCAGAGTTCAGATAGATCTTCAACAAGTATAGAGAATATTGTCTAAACCCAAAAGAGTTTGTGTTCATGGTACATCAAGGTAAAATCTTAGGTCATATTGTTTCTAAGAACGGAGTATCAATAGATGAGGACAAAGTCAGCACTATAAAGGAGGTGTTGAGGTGAAGGAATATTAAAGAGTACAAGCCTTTATGGGCCATTGTGGATATTTTCACAGGTTTATCCACATGTATGTGATCATAGCTAAACCTCTTTCTGCTTTGTTGACAATTTTTGAGTGGAATGATGACTGCAAAAAGTCGTTCAATGACCTAAAGAGACGTCTGTTGACAGCACCAATACTGAACACTCTTGATTGGAATAAATATTTTAAATTTTGCAATGTTCGTTGTTTAGAATAGTGATTTCCTAACAATCCTTCATGGGCTTGTTGCAACCAACTGTTATGTTCATCCTCCTTGACACAACAAGCTAATGCACCTTCTATATCTTGTTTGTACATACTTCCTGCCATTATTTGAAAGTTTTTTATTTTACAATTTCATATTTGTTTGTTTTCACATTTTTATTTGCAGGTCTGAAGGTTAGGACAGGTACCAACTTATTCGCCCATTTAGGAGCAACTTCTAAATTGAACAAATAAGCATAGAGTAATTCATCAGATACTCCTTGCAGTGATTCTCCTAAAGTGATGCGAGAAAGGTGATCTGCCCTTAGGTGGGTCCTAACTTTCTAACAACAAATTCAAAATCATATTCCATTAGTAAGAGGAACCATCTTACTAAGCGTCCATTATTGCAAGGTTTATTGACCAAATATAATAAAGCTTGATGATTAGTGAAGAATTTGAACTTGTTGGCCAATAGATAGTGCCTAAACTTATTCACAATATACACCATGCCTAATCCTTCTCTTTTGGTTGTATATTTTTTTCAGATGCAGTTAGTTGTCTACTACCATATGCTATAAACAAATCTAGATATCCTGCACCTATGGGTTGTACTAGCACACATCCTATTGCATAATTGGATGCATCTACAAATGAATGGATTAAGAATTGTCCAATGTGCCAAGAGAGACCCCTAGTGGAAAATGCTACCCTTTATCACATGTCATTAATTCTAGAATGGAGTGCTCCATTCATAGAATTTATGAAATCAGGAATGCTAGATAGTGAGTATAATCTAGAAAGAAAACCAATCATGGAGCAAGAGGCTCAAGACTACACCTTAGTAGGAGCCAACCTATATCAATGAGGCAAGGATGGTTACTTAAGATTATGCATTCACAAATCAGACTATTTGAAAATCTTAGAAACTACACACAACAACGTTGCAAGTGGACACTTCAAGCCCGACCGAGTAATTAAGTCCATTCTATTCTTAAGACTTTGGTGGCTCACTCTTCATATGGATGCACATACCTATGTGATGAGATGTGACACATGCCAATGTGCACAATATCTGATTAGAAAATATGAGATGCCTTTGAGACCAATGATGGGAGCACATGTATTCTCAAAGTGGGGTATACATGTTCTATGTCCTATTAACCCCCCAGCTAGAAACTCCCATGTAGAGTACATTATTCTAGCCACTGATTACCTTACAAAGTGGGTAGAAGTCAAAGACATGACAAAGAATGATTGTTGAGAGCAGTATGGGCACCCAAGGACTGACTAGACAAGGAAGCCAGCGGAGAGAGTCAGAGTGAGGTGAAGGATTAAGTAGACAAAGCAGTCGACGCAAATCTGGCAGATAGGCCCTTCAAATTTTTCCAAATCAACATCTTTATAACAATGATTCTTACCACTAACAATCATTGTAAATACCATTTCATATTTTTGTAGCTCCATTTTGTGCAAGCCAAGGATTCCTTGAGCTTGAGGAGCCTTAGAAGTACCTACATATCAATTTTTGTATTTTTTAGACTCCGTTTAAGCCCTCAAATTGGCCTTGGAACCTAATTTTTAACTAGGCTGGACACTAGGTCTGGACAGGGCCAAAACCTAGTCAAAAACTATAAATAGAGCTAGAGAGCTCATTTTTGAGGTTAGATTGTAATTGAAATGAACTTGTAAGAGCTTTTTGAAAGTAATCTAAGAACTCCATTGCTTCTCACTCTTTGTCTTGCCGTGTGTGCGTGTGTGTGTGTATGTGTGTGCATGTTGGTGTGCTTCTCACTCACGCACTTGTGCCTCCACTTGCTCGAGGTCTTCATACCATCCTCACGTCTTTTCGGATTGACATTAAAGGAGGTGCTACTCATCACTGAGCTACACCAAATTTTGGCGACGTTGTCGGGGATCGAGCTTAGAGGACGAGCGTGTGATGGTAAGATGTAGAGTTGACGTGTTGGAGTCATAGGTATTTCCTTCACTTTTATCTATTTTCTTTTGTTTTCCTCATCACCATCATCATCATCACCATCTCCCACCTCCATCTCCATCATCACGAAAATTTTCAGTTTTTGATCATATCACCTTCTCTACCTCATTTCCCTCATTCCACTTGTGAGAGAGAGCGAGAGAGCAATATTGTGTGCCTTGTGTTTGCATGTTTATTGAGTTTCTTGCAGGTTCCAGCAGCATCATCCCCTCCAGCACGTTGCGCAGGTACGGAAATGTGCAGAATTGTCTCGCAGTCGTCAGCTTCTGTCGATCACGATTGATAGAAATTTTCATCTTCCGGTAAAATTAAGTGTACCACAGTAGACTAGAGACCTTGCACATCACAAATCCATAAAAATTTTTGGAAAATTTGCATTTTTTCATTCCATCACGATTGATAGCCAGTCAATTGCGATTGACACTGTCCATCGTGACGGACAGCCAGTCCATCGCGATTGATAGACCCCGACGGACACGTGTCCATCGTGACGGACACCCCTGTCCTTCACGACCGACAGAAAAATCGCGATTGACACCCCATTTCGCCGAGATTCTTGTCCATCGCGACATATAGAGCCCCGATTGACACAAATTCACAGAAAACCCTGAAAATTTCAGTCCATCGCGATTGACACCAGTCCATCGCGATTGACACCAGTCCATCACGATTGACACCAGTCCATCGCGATTGACACCAGCCCATCGCGATTGACACCTGTCCATCGCGATTGATAGCCCAGTCGATCGCGATTGACAGCCATTTTTGGCTAAATTTTTAGGGATTTTTAAATTGAAGATTTTGGCTAATTTTGGACATGGATAATGGACTCTAGAGCACATAAGGAGGCTATAGGCAAATAACCCGAGGAAAACCTGTTGCCCTGTTGGCTTGTTTGAACCCTGTTTTAATCCCTGAAGCCTGAACTGACATAACTTCCTCATACGAAATCTGTTTGCTGTGATCCACAAAAGAAACATAAGTGTAGGAAGATACTCTCTCTGATGAGGAAAGAGCTTTTAACATCATTTTTTGATATTCATGTTCATTTATTGATCCATCTTGTGGATGAAATAGAGATTGCAGGAGTTGCAAACACTCAATGGATGTTCAAGCAATTTATGGGCATATTAAAGGTTTATGTGTGACAAAGAGAAA
>CM035415.1:85625602-85718102 GCA_020310875.1 Ceratopteris richardii
CAAAGGGGTGCTTGGAACATTGTGTTCGGCCATGATCTTATACAACACCCCATCATGCTGGAATTCCAAAGTGTTTGTATAATAGCATCTGCACAATAAAGGTCTAAGACTCCAAAGCCACTCTCTCCCTAAAACGAAATCTACCCGCTCCATGTTCATACTTTGGAAGTCAAATTTATCTTTATAATCTTGGATTTCTAGTTCCAAATTTGAAATCATGGTATCCCAAATGCGAGTATCCTACCCATGTATCATAGAGACAATATATCTATGAGGAGAAGGACTCCGAGGAAGAGCCAATGTTTTCACAAGTGCATAATTTATAAAAGTATACGTGGCTGAATCGTCCACCATAATCTGGATGGTGTGACCTTTGATTGACCTGTGAAACTTGACCAAATAATGCAGACCAAATTCTTGAGGTTGCCGCATGTGTGTGGAGACTTGGCACTAATGGGTACTATCACAGTGCATGATCTGAACCTTCTTTGCACTTGACTTTTCATCTAAAAATATGAGGTTTTTTAGACATACGTTCAGATGAACTTGGCCGTTTGCCCTTTTGTTTAGTGTTATTCTTTTGGAAATAACTACTATCTTGTTGGACATCTAAATGGGATATATTGTTGCCCCAGGTACCACAGACGCACGAACGCAGAGAATAACAGACGTACGAATGCAGAGGAAAAAATACTCAAAGACAGAAAGAGATAAGAGAGGACACCAAATTGGGTACAATCTCCCCCCACATGCTCTGATGGACACTCTACCAGAGCATGCGTATTTATAGTAAATTCCTATTACGTCCTGAATAGAAGATACATGAGGGCCGCGCTCCGAAAAGCGTGTTTTTGCTTTATTTACAAGTTTGTAATTTTCTATTTTTACAGAAACGTCGCTTTCTAAAGCGATCCATTATTTTTTACAAAAATAACTAAAAATAACCATCTTCTAAAAATATTCTTCTAAATATCTCCAAGTCCATGCGCGTTCACACCCTCATGGATCTTCACCTGCTAAATCAAAACACAAAACACATTAAAATCCTCAAGGCATTACACCTTCATTCCAAATATCCCATAAAGTATAACATGCCGCCTAGTTGACGAGCAACTGACCTCAGTTGATAAAAAATAAAATAGACATGGATGGCCAATCACATGTCGCATCACTGAACAATCATAGGCATGTGCCATGTAAATAAAAAAAAAAAACATGCATGGAATTGGAAAACTGGAATTTAATGTGATTGTGAATGATAAATAGAAATCAAATGATGATAATGTGGAATTAGTGATGTTTTGTGAATCCATTGTGATTCTTCGAATGAATGATTTTTATATTTAATCAAATATCTATGGTATTGATTACCTGTGCGTGTAGTAGTAACATCATGATCAAGTATTTTTTCTGGAATTAAAACTTCAGCATCCTCTTCTAACAATGGAGGATCATCCAAAATAGGAATGAGTGGTAAAATTCCTTTAAATGGTTTCAATAAACTGATATGAAAAGAATTATGAATATTCCAATGAGAAGGTATATCTAATCTAAAAGCATTCTCATTAATTTTTTGAATAATACGGAAAGGTCCATAATAACGTGGTGCAAGTTTTACCTTAGGATGTTGTAGAATATTTTTCAAACGTCGTTTAATTATGCGTAACCAAACATAATCATTTTCATTAAATTGTTTAGCTGCTCGTTTCTTATTAATATTACGGGTATAACGTTCCTGACTCTTTTTAATATGCTCATGAACCTCATGAAGTATAGAAATATGATCTTGTGCAAAAGAATCAGCCATAGGTATGTCAGTTTGAATGATAGACATGGGAGTAGGAAGCTTTTTACCATATACAATTTCATTTGGTGCACGTCCAGTAGTGGTATGTGTTGTGTTATTATATGCAAATTGGAGTAAAGAAAGTTTCTCATCCCAATTAGTTGGATTATCTAAAGAATAACAACGTAATAGATCCAAAATAGTACTATTCGTAGCTTCACTTTTCCCATTACTTTCAGGATGAAATGCAGAACTAAAATCTATTTTAGAGCCTAAATTTTTAAATAATGCAACCCAAAAGTGATTACAAAAATGAACATCACGATCGGATAAAATTATTTTTGGAAAACCATGATGTGGAAAAATACATTTAATAAATAATTTGGCAGCTTGAGGTGCAGAAAGAGTTTTCGTACAAGGAATGAAATATGCTTGTTTACTAAATCTATCAACAATTGTCCAAATCATATCATGATGTGATGAAGTTGTAGGAAGACCAGTAATAAAATCCATAGAAATTTGTTCCCATGGCCCATTAGGTATGGGAAGTGGCATTAATAATCCAAATGCTTTACCATGATGTCTTTTGACACGTTGACAAACAATGCATTGGGAAACATATTGTGTAATATCCTTTTCCATATTTGGCCAAAAGAAGAATTCTTTACATGTAGAAACAGTACTTTGTATGCCCCTATGACCCATATATGGTGGTTCATGCATCTCTTTCATAACAAATTCTTTAAAATCTTGTGTAATACATAGCTTATGATCAAAATACAAGAATCCATTATGAAATGTGTAATGGTCTTCACTAAATTTAGTAGAATTATTGAAAGCATTCCATGTTTGTGAGAAATATAAATCAGGTGCATATGTAGGAATCATGTCATGAAATGAATGAATATGAACCACAGAAATGTTATTAACAAAAACAATATTTGTTTGTGGGGATGGAAAACGACTCAGGGCATCAGCTACAACATTAGCTTTGCCAGGTTGATATTGAATCATAGGCTGAAAATTTTGTATGTATGAAGCCCATTTGATATGTCGATCTGAAATCAATGGTTGATTGAGTAAATGTTTAATAGCTTGTTGGTCGGTTTTGATTATGACTTTTGTACCCATGAGATAATGTTTCCAAATTTTTAAAGCATGTACAACTGCCAAAAGTTCTTTATCATATGTACTGTAGTTCTTTTCAGAAGGTTTAAGCTTCCTACTTTCAAATGCAATGGGATGATCATTTTGCATCAATACAGCACCTATACCTGAGCCACTAGCATCTGTAACTACATGGAAAGGTTGTGTAAAATCAGGTAATTGCAAAACAGGTGCATGAGAAAGTGATTGTTTAAGTTTTTCAAAAGATTGTTGTTGTGGCAATCCCCATGCAAATTTTAACTTCTTCTTTAATAATAAAGTGAGTGGGAGGGCTAAATAAGAAAAACCTTTTACAAACTTTCTATAAAAACTAGCTAATCCAAGAAAAGAGCGAACATCATTCACCGATTGTGGTATAGGCCATTCTTTAATAACTTTAATCTTCTTTGGATCTACATGAACTCCTTGACTTGAAACAATATGGCCTAAGTACTCTAATTCTCTTTGGAAAAAGTAACTCTTTTTAGGATTTGAATAAAGTTGGTTGGTGCGTAACAAATTAAAAACTATTGCTAAATGCTTTTCATGGTCATCATCATTCTTACTATAGACAAGTATGTCATCGAAGAAAACAAGAACAAAAGCTTGGTTATTGTCATCGCTTTGTAGTTGTTGGAGTGCAACATCACGTTCTTTTATTTCATTTTGGGCATGTTGAAGTTCATGTCGTAAAAGTTTGACTTGTTGCTCAATTGATACCCCAGGGAGGGGTGAGGAACTAAAATCATCGATATTTTGAGTAGTGTCCATGGCCGTATGGAAAGATACAAAACCTAGGTCTAAACATAGGAAAAAACGTTTAACAATAACATTTAAATAACTACTACTAATAATAATAATAATAATAATAATAATAATAATAATAGTATTATTAATAAATAAATAAACAAATAAATAAAAGGAGAGAGAGATAAAAGTTATGTTAAATATTTATTAAAAGGAATAGAGTATCAAAAAGAAGAAATAGCCTAGTGGATAAAACTTATCTCTTGGTAGTATGAGGTTGTGGGTTCAAATCCCCTACATACTAAATAAGGAACTATGTGGGTTAACTAGGCTAACTAGGGAAATAACTAAGCCCTTATTGCCACTCATATGTTAGAATTGGTTCACGCGTAGCCAACGGCTGCCAACGGAACCAAAAGAACCAAGAGAACCATGAGTGTCAGAGAAGCCAAAGATGCCATAGTTCTATGCCTTAGTCGACGCCTTGGAGTAAGCCGAAGGAGTAACCGAAAAGGAGTAACCGAAAAGGAGCACAGGAGGTACAGAGGGTACAGAGAGCACAGAGAGCACAATGAGCACAGAGGGTACAGAGGGTACAGAGAGCACAGAGAGCACAGGGGGTACAGAGGGTACAGAGAGCACAGTGTGAAATTCAAAAAACTTGACCGGCGTAACTAAAACCAAAAAAAACTTCAAAAAAACTTAATGAATGAAAAACCTGGACCAGACGGTTGAGATGGATGCTGATTCGTGAACAGACTGGATGCCACAAATCGCAATCAAACGCCGCAACTGGACCAGACGGTTGAGATGGACACCGATTCGCGAACGGATTGGATGCCACAAATCGCAATCAAACGCTGCAACCACGTCCGCGAACGTCTTGGCTCTGATACCACTATTGCCCCAGGTACCACAGATGCACGAACGCAGAGAATAACAGACGTACAAACGCAGAAAAAAAATACTCAAAGACAAAAAGAGATAAGAGACGACACCAAATTGGGTACAATCTCCCCCCACATGCTCTGATGGACACTCTACCAGAGCATGTGTATTTATAGTAAATTCATATTACGTCCTGAATAGAAGATACATGAGGGCCGCACTCCGAAAAGCGTGTTTTTGCTTTATTTACAAGTTCGTAATTTTCTATTTTTACAAAAACGTCGCTTTCTAAAGCGATCCATTATTTTTTACAAAAATAACTAAAAATAACCATCTTCTAAAAATATTCTTCCAAATATCTCCAAGTCCATGCACGTTCACACCCTCATGGATCTTCACCTGCTAAATCAAAACACAAAACACATTAAAATCCTCAAGGCATTACACCTTCATTCCAAATATCCCATAAAGTATAACAATTATCGTCATAAATCTGTGCAACCTTGATCACTTCATCAAGCGATTTATGTGCGTATCTCTTAACCTCAGTACAGATTCGTTGATTAAGTCCTCTGACAAAACCACGAAGCCGATGGAAGTCATCAAGGTTTTTGAGTTTTAGAATAACATCTCGGTATTCTGAAATGTAAATCGATAATGGTCTTCCTTTCTGTTGAATTCTATCCCATGCCTCCCAATTACGTTCCTCCTCAGTCTCAATGAGAAACTCTTTTTTAAAGAGACGCATGAACTCAACCCAGGTTGAAGGTTTTTTATAAGTCTCAGAGAGATTCATCCACCATGTATAAGCCTTAGGGCCTAGCGATAAACTCGCCTCTATTACTCGGACATGCTCAGGGGTTTTCTTGAGCTGGTGGATATCATGCCACTTCTCTAAGAACATCAAAATAGCATCCTTATTCCTATCCTTATCTTCACCTGAGAAGTAAGGTGGACATAGATCTTTTCCCAAGGAATAATATATGGGATGACTTTGACCTATTACTTTCTTCGATGTATTAGTAAAAAGTGGAGTGTTAGGAGTCATCAAACTAAGATGACTCAAGCTACCAGTCAAGGGAAATAAGTCTTCTTGGGAAATAGATATAGATGGATCCTTCTCCATCAAAAAAGACATCAGTGAGGTTGCTATCATGTCGGTATGGCTACCAAGAGTATCCCTACATACCTACTTGGGCTTCTTGAGTAAGTCCAGAGTAGCCCTAAGGTGACTTTGAATTCCGTCAAAAGATTGATGAAGTTCCACAACTTCTGCCAAGACATTGGACAAACGTCCAAGGTCCTGCTCTACTCTCAACATCCTACCTTCAAGATCATTCCTCTCATTTAAGGTGGTGTTGATGTCCCCTTGCAACATGGTTCCCTCAACATCCAATTTTTTATCCGTTGTAACTATGTTTGATGCACATGCACATGACTAGGAATTGAAATCGTTTGTGCACATGTATGCAATGCATGTGACACTATGGGTGGTCTAGTCATGAGTGAAGATGTTACTAAAATATGAACTGAAATAGACATCGAAGCACTAGTATTGCTCGTCAAAGTGGCATGGCTTGAAGTACCCTCCGTCGCACTTGATCCATTTACAAACTTACTTAGATTCCCTAACATAAGTGGTGTGTGTGATAAAATTAAAGGTATGATGCACAAAATTCACAAGAAGACTTCCTCGATTAACTTGTGCTTTGATATGGACTTGACTCTAGCAGAGAGTGCTATAATAACGATGTAGCTTGAACCTCTAGATCCTCACAACTTCACTTGTCCTTCCTTCGATCTTCTCCAAAGACTTTAGCTTGGACTTGCAACTATCTTTGGCTTTGATCACCAAGGATATGTAGTCGGGTTTGGTTGGGGATGATAGCAAGCTCCAGAGAATATACAAAACAAGAGGATCTCAATTCGGGATTAGCAAAGCTTACATAGAAACAAAATATGCATCGATAAATATTATCGAGGCACTTTGTTGTAGCGGATATGGCACTTCAAATTGAACCCAAAGGTTTTGGGTTTGATCCCGGCCTATTGCACCTTTTGCTTGTTAGCGATATAGTTACTACATGCAAACTTATAGCTTTTAAGTCGTCTAAAGCCTATGTCAAAACGTGTCGCTCTGTTAGATAGAGCATAAGAACTCGCTCCCGATTATGTGAGTTCGATCCTCATGTGCCACCTGAAAATTTCTTTTGTTTATGCTTTATGTGCTTCTACAACACAGAAAGATTGCGTCTTTATGCATTTGTTCTAGATAGAGGCCGCGTGATGGATTTGCTCTCAAACTTCCTCAATTAGGAGGATGCACGTTCGAATCCCATGCACGATCACAGTAAGGTTAAACCTTTTTAAACATCCTCTCTAAAGTATGCCCCACCAAAATGAATTCGGGATGGTTCTTCAGCACATCCCCAAGCAAGAAAGATGGCCGCTCACAGAATTTGATGAGGAAGATGCAATGGAGCCATTAGTGTAGCTCTAATACCAATGCAACAGTAGTGTAGCCACAAGAATAGCTAATGAATGGATGAGTCTCCTCCCAACCATATGCCCTTATATATAGCTCTCTCCAAGGGTCTGCCTTCTTGGGCAGGTGGATTCTAATCATCCGAGTGTCATCCATGTAACTACATGTGCACCAAGTGTCCTAGTTAACTAGAGTTAACTCAAGTGGATGCTTCTAGAAGGTTATAAAGGTCTTTGGGCAAAACACTCTCCCCATGTACCCCATGGGGTTTGAACCCAAGTCCTCCTCCTTCACATCCTTGAGTCTTAACCACTAGGCTAAGTGCATTACTTGCTTACAAGAGTAAATGAACTTCTAGTAAGTCTAGATTCAAGATCTTTGGTCATACATATGGATGACCAAACGGTGTCTGATTTTAGATCTATCTAAACGGGTTGGACCCTCAGACCATAGGCTTACTTTATTACATATATGTCAAATTTTCAAAATAAATCCCTATAAAAACAGAGATTTTTATCACCAAAAGCCACTATAAATTTCATTTCATATTTTTGCAACTCCATTTTGTTCAAGTCGAGGAGTCCTCGATCTTGAGGAGTACTAGAAGTATCTATCCACCAATTTTTACAAGGCATGAGAATGCATCAAAGAAGTGGACACGCAAGAAGGAGCATGTAGGGAGCTCCAAGAATCATACGTCAAATTTTAAGAAGAAATCCCTATAAAGATAATGATTTTTATCACCAAAAGCCATTGTAAATATCATTTCACATTTTTGCAACTCCATTTTGTTGAAGCTGAGGAGTTCTTGAGCTTCAAGAGTATTAGAAGTATCTATGCTGAGAGCAGTATGGGCACCCAAGGACTGACTAGACAAGGAAGCCAGCAGAGAGAGTGAGAGCGAGGTGAAGGATTAAGTAGACAAAGCAGTCGACGCAAATCTGGCAGATAGGCCCTTCAAATTTTTCCAAATCAACATCTTTATAACAGTGATTCTTATCACTAACAATCATTGTAAATACCATTTCATATTTTTGTAGCTCCATTTTGCGCAAGCCAAGGAGTCCTTGAGCTTGAGGATCCTTAGAAGTACCTACATATCAATTTTTGTATCTTTTAGACTCCGTTTAAGCCCTCAAATTGGCCCTGGAACCTAATTTTTAACTAGGCCGGACACTAGGTCTGGACAGGGCCAAAACCTAGTCAAAAACTATAAATAGAGCTAGAGAGCTCATTTTTGAGGTTAGCTTGTGATAGTTTTGAACTTGTATGAGCTTTTTGAAAGTAATCTAAGAACTCCATTGCTTCTCACTCTTTGTCTTACCATGTATGCGCGTGTGTGTATGTGTGTGCATGTTAGTGTGCTTCTCACTCACGCACTTGTGCCTTCACTTGCTCGAGGTCTTCATACCATCCTCACGTCTTCCCGGATTGACATTGAAGGAGGTGCTACTCATCACTGAGCTACACCAAATTTTGGCGCCGTTGCCGGGGATCGAGCTTTGAGGACGAGCGTGTGATGGTAAGATGTAGAGTTGTGACGTTGGCGTTGTAGGTAATTTCTTTACTTTTCCTTACTTTTCTCATCCTTACTTCATCATCATCACCATCATCATCCCCATCACCTTCCACCTCCATCTCCATCATCGCAAAAAATTTCAGTTCTTTGACTATATCTCCTTCCCCCTTCCATTTCCCTCATTTCACTTGTGAGAGAGAGTGAGAGAGCGATCTTGTGTGCACTGTTTTTGCATGTTTTTTGAGTTTGCTTGCAGGTATTGGCCATCCCATCATCTCCAGCACGTCGCGCAGGTACGGAAATGTGCAAAACTGTCTCTGTGTCGCAAGCTTCTGTTCATCGCGATTGACAAAAAATTTCATCTATTGGTAAAATTAAGTGAAGCACAGTAGACTAGAG
Source organism: Ceratopteris richardii (assembly GCA_020310875.1). Classification (NCBI taxonomy): domain Eukaryota; kingdom Viridiplantae; phylum Streptophyta; class Polypodiopsida; order Polypodiales; family Pteridaceae; genus Ceratopteris; species Ceratopteris richardii. Next base: position 85,634,573 of record CM035415.1, read on the forward strand.
ACCTTGCACATCACAAATCCACAAAAATTTTTGGAAAATTTGCATTTTTTTAGTCCATCGCGATTGATAGCCAGTCAATCGTGATTGACACTGTCCATCGTGACGGACAGCCAGTCCATCGCAACTGACAGACCCCGACGGACACGTGTCCATCACGACGGACACCCTTGTCCATCGCGACCGACAGAAAACTCGCGACTGATACCTGTCCATCGCGACGGACACCCTGGTCCATCGCGACCGATAGAAAAATCGCGACTGATACCTGTCCATCGCTACTGATACCTGTCCATCGCGACTGATACTTGTCCATCGCGATTGACACCAGTCCATCGCGATTGACACCAGTCCATCGTGATTGAGATCCCAATCCATCGCGATTGACAGCCATTTTTGGCTATTTTTTAGGGTTTATTAAATTGAGGAATTTGGCTAATTTTGGGCATAACTATTGGGCTATAGGACATATAGGGAGGCTATAAACAAGCAATTTGAGGAAACCCTGTTGACCTGTTAGCCTATTTGAACCCTGTTTTAATCCCTGAAGCCTGAATTGACATAACTTTCTCATACGAAATCCGTTTGCTGTGATTCTTGTTTTGTTGGAAAGCTCGTGGGGAGTACAACCAAAACTTCCACTGGTTATGTGAAAATTAATATCAGGATGATTAGATAGGGTATTTTGAAGTTGACCATACCCCGAGGTAGGAAAACTGAGGGATCCTTGGGATTGTTTTCCATAAAGGCAAAGGATAATTTGGTCTGTGAGTTACATGCATGGAAGTGGTCTATTGTGTCATTTGAATCTAAGTCTGGAGCTAACCGTGGGACTTTTACAGGTCCACTAAGAGCACTTGAGGGCATTCAAGCAAGAGTAAGTGCAAGCTTGGGAACACGCGTCCTGGGCACACCAGGGCAACAACACAAGGAAAGAAACTCAAGGTTGGAAAATCCTCAACACCCTCTATCAATTCGTAGCTTAGGCTAAGTGCGAGAAGTGCTAGGAGTAAGTCAGGGCAACGATAGGCATCAATCAAGTTGAAGACCACCTATGCACTCAAGTTCAAGATTAAACATAATCTCTTCGTGATGCGATAACCTTAAAGGAAAGAATCTAACGTGGAACGATCAACTTACAGTGCGAAAATTAACTCAAATATTCCTGACGACGTTATTTCTGACAAGAGCATAAACACGGTAACCACTAAAAAGAATCAAGCAACTGATACAAAAGAACTCAGCAACAAGGTTGTACTTGGGCAAATTTGGGCTATTCAATTAGGCTTATGAACCTTAGATCAGGGCGACATCTAGGGAGAGATAGACAAAGTCTTAGGTCTTCAGAGGCTAGTGTTAACCACACTGCTAGGTCTTGGGCCCAGCAGTTGAGCCACCACTCATACTACCCTAGCTCTGAGACTAGTGAATCAGAGATGTCTCAAGGCATGCATCGACCTACGGGAAGTTCAAGAGTGCCATACTTGCACAGGGTAGAAGGCCCGTACAAGACTCATCTGGAATACCTTAGGACCAACCGATTAGGTGCTAGCATCTATGAGGAAGGCCTAGGAAGATCCGTGGTCCAAATCAAAAACCCAAACCAATCTATTGGGCTAGAGCACCCTGCTGTCAAGTTTGAAAATGGTGCATACCTTGATAAAGAGGGAACCATATACGTGGTCACTAGTCACCCAGAGAGGACAGATGAATTCGGGAATGTGATCCTTGAGACGGACACAGATGACCTAGAACAAGGGAACGTAGGAGGGGAGCCCAGGACCCCTCGAGGGAAATCTGTTCTTACTAGAATCCTCAATCCCGAGTGGGTTCCCCAAGACAACAAGAGCATAGATCTGCTTCTGAACAGAGAGACGAACGAAGCCTTTTGGAGGTATAAATCTGATCGGCCAATTGATATAGGAACAATCATGATCTGTGAGTTTAAAGATCCAGATAGCCTAGGCAGAGTGACCTATCTAGATCACCCTTCAGAAAGGATCTTTGTGGTTACAGAACATGATAGACATGCTTACACTAGGATGGGTGAGTTTATTTTCCCCCAACCAAAATCTAACGTGTCCTCTGGCCACCCGGGAGCTGGAACGTCCCATGCTCATGGAGTTCAGAGAGACATAAAGAGGGACAGACCTGAGGTAAGCTTTGCCAACTCCTTGGGAAGAGGAAGAACGAGAACAGAAACAAATAGAGTGGAACTTGAGGGACATAGAGCCCCAGGGAACCGAAGAAATGCGGATGAATTCCCTCTACCAAGACCAAGAGAGCACACGAGGACCCTGAGACCGACCCAACTAGTTAAGTCCATGAAAAACTACTTCGATGGCACTAGAGATCCCTACGATCATGTGGCTGAGTTTAGGCAAGTCTTGAGGGCTGAACAAGTTGAAGATCTGTTCACACAGTACAATGCCTTTGGTCTAACCCTTAGGAACACTGCCCTGACATGGTTTCAACCATTGAACGAGAGGTAGTTCAGGAGCATAGACCAACTTCTAGAGGCATTCATTATCGAATTCTCTAAGAGTGGCATAAGACATAATACCTCCTTGCTGATTCACAGCTTCAAGCAAACCCCTCAAGAAATCGTGAGACTTGTAGGGAGAAGATTTAGGCAATTCTTAGAAAGATGCCCTGTTTCGGAGCTACCCACACCAGCTATGCAAGTGGCTTTATTCTTGGATGGGTTGCTAAGTACCAAATTGAGGTCATATGTGTATTTGAAGGACCCTAGGACTATAGAAGAGTGTGTACGCATGTGCATTGACATCGAGGATAACCTAGGGGAGGAGTTAGAGCTTTCAAAAATATACAAAGATTCAGATAGTGCCTCTAGCCTCTCTTCCACGCAATCCACATCAATTGAGGAACTTGCAGAGAAAGTAGCTCTGAAACTAGGTGTCTCTAGCAAACAAATCCCAAGGTTTGCCCCAGTAAAGAGGTGCTATACTTGCGGTGGTGACCATATGGCGAACGTGTGTCCCATTATGGCTCAACCCCAAGTTAATCCTAGTAGCCAGTACTACTCCATAGAACGAAGATACACAAATCACACCGCTCAAGATTGCCCCTACAATAAGCAAACCGTTAGGCAGACGTACCCACAACCATACCCTCAACAAGGAAGATACCAGAACCAGTACCCACCTCAGCAGTATGCGAGGCCTCAACAAACCTACCAACCCTACCAAAACCAACAAAGGCCTCAGCCTGTGCTAGCACAACAACCCCCTGCTCCAGCTAATGTGATTCCGGTAAAGTACGCTGCTGCAGAAGAAAACCTGAATAGAGCTATAGTCCCTGTAACACCATTGCTTTCAGAAAGTGATCCCAGCAACCATAGCTTCGATTCTACACATGTTGATAGTCCCCAGGCTTACTACATGCAATCTCCTGAACATGGTGAGTCCTATTATAGTGAAGAGCCAAATGAACCTAGTTGGGAGTCAGATTACACAAACGTCATGTACGCAAACCCCAACCCTAGACCTCAATCTAGGCAAGTAAGACCCCCATTCCCTAGAGGACCATGCTACAGATGTCATGGAGATCATCTCATTTGTGATTGTCCCTTGCCTCCACCTACACAACCCTAGTCAATGAAGATCCAGGGCTTTTGCCAAGAGTGTGGAAAAGAGCATCTCTTACGAGACTACCCTAAGAATCCTAATAATCTGTCAAAAATCACTCCTATTAACGTTATTGGGTTAGTGGTAGATTCCACAGGAAGTGTCACTTCCACTGCACCCGTACAGGTAGTCACTAGAGCTCAAGCATTGCAGCAAAACCAAGGGGTAGGCCAGGAAAAGAGCCCAGATGTTAGTGAAACAGAGAGCATGACAAAGAAAAGGACTAGAGCTTGGAGAGATAGTCCTGAAAGAATGAAAAGGCAATGGGCAAAAAAGATGAGTGAACTCAAGGAAAGCCTTAGAGAAACAAAGGCCAGGATAACTGAACTTACATCTCAAACTCCCTCTCACACTACCACACCACCACCATTCCCGTCTCCATCCGACCTGCCACCTTCCAACCCACCTCACACAATTCCACCACCCCCAAGAGTAGGATCAGTCCTAGCAGATCCCACTCCCGAGGACCTTAATATGATGCTTCAAGCCTATCAGGCCAGAATCCAAGAAGGGCCAAATGTAACTGATTATGAAAAGTGTTACCCTAGAGCAGAACTAGAGCTAGAACGAACCAAAATTTGTGCTAAGATGGTGGAATTGGCTCAGACCATGTTTGAAGCCAGTCGCCTATTTAACATCTCTAGTTCAGCGAAGACACAGTTACACTTTGATGGACTGCTAGAAAGAATAAGAAGCTGATTGCACAATCAAAAAAGGAACCCGCCTCTCAACATAAGGACAAGGCAAGTGAAGGAGCAAGTCTTCGTGCCCAGGAAGCCTATGTGCCTGAAGCCTATGTGCCTAACTCTACGGAGCCAGACACATCATCTTCTATGAATCGATTCACACGAGAATTCCTACGAGAGATTCAAGAAGACAAATGGGCTAAAGAAAGTGAAGCCCCTCCTCCCATTGAACTTGTGGATGATGCACATGACCAATTCCCACAAGACATCCCATCCATTTATGAGGAGCAGGAGAGCACCCACTCTCAGGGAAGATTAGACTTTGAGTCTAACTCTCTACAAGAATTACCCCACTTCACAGGCCCATGGGAAGCTAAGTCCACATGTATGAGAGCACCCACGGTCATGGTAAGAAACGAAGACTCAGTCTTACCTAGGAACATGGAGGTAGTGAAAAACACTAAAGTATAGTGTAACCTCACCTTAGAAGAGCTACTCAAAGTAAGGCCATAGCTATGGAAACATGTAGCCAAACAAGTACCCGAAATAGCAAAACCTCGTTCCCAGGTAGGATCCCAGAGGACAGTGCCAGAAATACCATTGGACAAGATAGGAGACATGAGTGAGGGCGAAGAGGGAAACACATATCTTCCTATCACCCATCAAGGATACACCACCAAGGCCATTCTAGACTCAGGCGCAAGTGTTGCAATTGCTACCACTTCCCTATGGAAGCGTTGGGGCAAGCCAGCACTCAGGCCCACGAGGATGAAATTGCAAATGGCCGATGGTCACATAGAGCGACCCTTAGGGCTGTTAGAAGGAATAACTCTCACCACATGTGGTGTTGAGTTCGAGCACACATTTGCTATATGTGATTTTAGCAAGAACCATGCCTATGAGATGATTTTGGGAAGACCATTTATGCGACAGTTGCAAGTGGTACAGGATTGGGGAACCAACTCCTTGTACCTGCAACACTTAGGAGTTACGACCAAAGTGAATCTTAAAGATTACTCTCATAGAGATGTCCCTCCTATCCAATGGAATCCCATCCATAGAGCCAAAGATGATACGGAATATGTGCATTCCATAGGATCAGGATCCTCATGGATGCACAAAGACACCCACTTATGGATGTGCAAAGTGGCAGTAGAAGAGGAGAAAAGAGAAAAGGCCAGAGAAATAGGTGCAAACGAAACACATAGACCCATTCAAGACCCAGCCTATGCACCTGTAGTATTTCCTGACGAAGAATTTGAACCCCACGGCTGGGCAGAAATCTTAGCAACAATGGATGTAGCCATCAATGAGGAACAATGGACACCCCACTGTGATGAGGATGGCTATGACATTTCAGTTTTCTCCATAGAGCCAATCATGGGAGAGGCAGTGTAAGAAGAGTGTGAACCTAGCCCTGATGCATTTGAGGATGCAAGTGACTCCGATCTAGAGTCAATCATTATGGACCCACCTTTTGCATCAGATGAAGAATACTTCTATGAAGTAGAATTTCAACCCCAGAGGCACGAAGAGCTTACAAATGAGATAAGGCTAGCCACACAGGTAACCCCGAAGGAAGAAAGAAAGAAAAGAAAGAAGAGAGAAGTCACACCAGAAGAGGAAGAATCTTTGTTTGAGGTCCCGGAAAATTTTAAGAAGTATGAGATAGATGACATGAGAGTCATGATCAGAATGCCTAAACGAGAGGCACAATCAGGGGAGGCCTATGATAACAAAGAAACCACCAAGAAAATTGTGGTAGCTCTGGAAGAAGGAGAGGAGAGATGCACGTACATAGGCCATGACCTGACAGAAGAGGAAGAACAAGAGCTAATAGCCTTGCTAAGAGAATACAGAGATGTATTGGCTTGGAGTTACAAGGATTTGAAAGGAGTGGACCCTGACATATGCTCACACACTATCCCCATGACCTCAGATGCCAAACCCTCTAAGCAAAAGCCATATACATATAATGATAATTATGCTGCCAAGATCAAAGAAGAGATAGATAGGCTAGTTGAAGCTGGATTTATCTATGAAATTGAGCACACTGAGTGGGTATCCCCCATTGTAGTGGTGCCCAAGAAAAATGGAAAGCTGCGTGTGTGCATTAACTTGAAGAAGGTTAATGCAGCCACAATTCGAGATAACTATCCGCTTCCTATCAGAGAGCATCTCTTAGAAAGAGTAGCAGGCAAGGAAGTGTACAGCTTCCTGGATGGATTCTCTGGCTACAATCAAGTAGCCATAGCTCCAGAAGATCAGCATAAGATGGCATTTGCCACTGAATGGGGCATATTTGCCTTTAGAGTAATGCCATTTGGGCTTACCAATGCACCAGCTACCTTCCAGAGGCTGATGTGCCATGTATTTAAAGAGTTCCTGAGGAAGAACTTAAAAGTCTATGTTGATGATCTTTGTGCTCATTCCAACATTATACAAACCCATATTCTCGAACTCAGACAAATCTTTGACAAATGTAGAGAATATCAAGTCTGCCTGAACCCAGAAAAGTGCATTTTTATGGTCAGGCAAGGCAAGATTCTAGGACACATAGTGTCAAAGAATGGCATATCCACTGATGAAGAGAAAGTGAGAGCCATAGCCGAGTTACCTAGGCCAAAGAATGTAAAGGAAGTACAAGCTTTCATGGGGCATTGCGGTTATTACCGACGGTTTATACACATGTATGCCATCATAGCAAAGCCTCTGTATGGACTTTTGACTAACTTTGAGTGGACTGATGAGTGTGAAAATTCCTTCAATGAGCTTAAATGGCGATTATGTTCAGCACCAATCTTGACCACTCCACATTGGAATAAGCCTTTCCATGTTCATGTGTGTTGGCAGCAGTCGGGGAACCGAAGAAGCCACAAGATGAAGAGAGTCAGAGCGAAGGGACAGCACAAGCAGACATGGCAGTCAACGAAGATCTGGCAAGTAGGCCAATAATTTTCTTCATGGAGAAGCAAGTACGAGCATTCACGCAGATCTAGCACTAAGGCAACCTTTAATTTTTCAAAACCTTACACCAATTAAAAGTGATTCTCATCACTAACAACCCCTGTAAATCCCATGTTTACCTTTTTGTGGCTCCATTTTGTGCAAGCCGAGGAGTCCTCGAGCTTGAGGAGCCTTAGAAGTACCTACATATCAATTTTCGTATTTTTTAGACTCCGTTTAAGCCCTCAAATTGGCCCTAGAACCTAATTTTTAACTAGGCCGGACACTAGGTCTGGACAGGGCCAAAGCTAGTCAAAAACTATAAAAGGAGCTAGAGAGCTCATTTTTGGGGTTAGATTGTAATTGAAACGAACTTGTAAGAGCTTTGTGAAAGTAATTTAAAGAACTCCATTGCTCCTCACTCTTTGTCTTGCCGTGTGTGCACGTGTGTGCACGTGTGTGTGTATGTGTGTGCATGTTGGTGTGCTTCTCACTCACGCACTTGTGCTTCCACTTGCTCAAGGTCTTCATACCATCCTCACGTCTTCCCGGATTGACATTAAAGGACGTGCTACTCATCACTGAGCTACACCAAATTTTGGAGCCGTTGCCGGGGATCGAGCCTTGAGGACGAGCGTGTGATGGTAAGACGTAGAGTTGACGCGTTGGAGTTGTAGGTATTCTCTTCACTTTCATCTATTTTCTTGTTTTTTCTTCACCACCTTCATCACCATCATCATCATCACCATCTCCATCATCGCGAAAATTTCTGTTTTTTGATCATATCACCATCTCCACCTCATTTCCCTCATTTCACTTGTGAGAGAGAGCGAGAGAGCGAAATTGTGTGTGCTGTTTTTGCATGTTTTCTGAGCTGTATTGCAGGTACAAGCCGCATCATCGTCCCCAGCACTCTGCGCAGGTACGGAATTTGAAGTAACTCTCTGTGTGTTGCCGGGTTCTGTCAATCGCGACCGACAGAAAAGTTGATCTATTTGCTAAACAAAGTGCATATCCATGACCTACAGGCCTAGAGCTTCCCAAAAATGTGTTTAGTTTTTTGAAATTCCACAGATTTCTGTCAATCGCGATCGACACGTCAATCGCGATCGACAAACCACGACGGACAGACCTGTCAATCGCGATCGACACGTCAATCGCGATCGACAGCCCACGACGGCTCTGTCAATCGCGACCGACAGAGTCAACGACCGATTGACCACGACTGACGGAGCCTACGCGTGACACGTGTCAATCACGATCGAGTCATCAATCGCGATCGACCCATCAATCGTGACCGACACAGTCAACGATTGTTTGACCACGACGGACAGACCTCGCGACCGACCTGTCAATCGCGATCGACTCATCAATCGCGACTGACAGAGTCAACGACCCTTTGACCACGACTGATTGACTTTTCGAGACACCTGTCAATCGCGATCGACACATCAATCGCGACTGACAGCCACGACGGACCTGTCAATCGCGATCGACACGTCAATCGCGATTGACCTGTCAATCGTGACCGACAGACTTTGCGAACACGTTAGAAGGGCAAATTAGGTCAAATTTTTTGGGAAAAAATAGTGGTCTCAATTTTGGCTAAGTGTGGGGCAAACACTAGGGTATAGTATTGCATCGCGAGGCCGTGCCACAAGCAACTTGAGAATTCCTGTTAGCATGTTTTGAATCCTGTTCTAACTCCAAAACCCTGAACGGTCATAAATTTTTCATACGAAATCCATTTTTTGAGCTCTAGGGCTTGTCACAAAGCTCGTGGCATATACTACACGCCCTCAACTGTTTTTTATAAGAATAATGCATTGATTTTCAAATAAGGTATTTTGAGGTTGACCATACCCAGGGGGAACAAAATTCAGGGATCCCTAGAATTATTTTCCAAAAGTCATAGTGCAAATTGGTGAAGTGTTACATGAATGGAAGTGCTTGGGGTTGTCATTTGAATTTAAATCTTGAGCTAAACTTGGGCCTTTTACAGGTCCTTTGAGAGCATCGAAGGGTACGCAAAGCAAGAGTAAGTGCAGGCTTGGGAACACGCGTCCTGGGCACACCAGGGCAACAACTCAAGGAAAGGAACTCAAGGTTGGAAAACCCGCAACACCCTCTGTCAATTCTTAGTTAGGGCTAAGTGCGGGTAATGTTAGAAGTACTTCCAGGCAACGATAGGCACGAGATAAATCAAAGACTATCTAAGAAATCAAGTTCAAGTCAAGAGATAACCTGTGTGTGTGAACGACAACCTTAAAGGAAAAGAACCTAACGTGAAACGACCAAACTAAAGTGCGAAATTAAACTCAAGTATTCCTAACGACGTGATATCAGACAAGAGTATAAACACGGTAATCAACATAAAAAGGGGAATAAGTAATTGATACAAAGGATTCAGAAACATGGTTGTACCTGGGAAAATTGGGTTAATCGGTTAGGCATATGAACCTTAGATCAGGGCGACATCTAGTGAGGGAGAGACAAAGCCTTAGGTCCTCAGAGGCTAGTATCAATCATACTGCTAGGTCTTGGGCCCAGCAAGTGAGCCACCACTCGTACTACCCTAGCTCTGATACCAGTGAATCAGAGATGTCTCAAGGCATGGACAGACCTACGGGAAGTTCAGGAGTGCCATACTTGCACAGAGTGGAAGGCCCTTACAAAACGCAGTTGGAATACCTTAGGACCAACCGATTAGGCGCCAGCATCTATGAGGATGGTCTAGGAAGATCTGTGGTACAGATTAAGAATCCTGATCAATCCATTGGACTAGAGCGCCCAGCTGTCAAGTTCGAAAACGGAGCTTACTTAGACAAGGAAGGGACAATATATGTAGTCACCAGTCATCCCGATAGGACTGATGAATTTGGGAATGTAGTCCCAGAATCGGACTTAGATGACCTAGAGCAAGGAAACATGGGGGTAGAACCGAGGACCCCTCGAGGGAAATCTGTTCTTACGAGGATTATCACACCAGAGTGGATTCCCCAAGATAATAAGAGCATAGATCTTCTTCTGAACCGAGAAACTAAAGAAGCCTTTTAGAGATATAAATCTGATCGGCCATTTGATATTGGAACAATCATGATCTATGAGTTTAAGGATCCTGATAGCCCAGGTAGAGTGACCTACTTAGATCACGCCTCAGAGAGGATCTTCGTGGTGACAGAAAATGATAGGCATGCTTACACTTGGAAAGGTGAAATTATTTTCCCTCAACCAAGATCAAATGTGTCCTACGGTCACCCTGGAGCGGGAACATCCCAAGCTCATGGAACTCAAAGAGACAGAAGTAGAGATAGGCCAGAAGTGAGCTTTGCCAACTCAGGGGGCAGAGAGAGAACCAGGACGGAAACAAATAGAGTAGAGCCTGAGGTACTTAGAGCTCACAGGAATCAAAGAAACGCAGATGAGTTCCCTCTACCACGACCTAGAGAACACACCAGGACTTTGAGACCAACGCAGCTAGTTAAGTCCATGAAGAACTACTTCGATGGCACTGGAGATCCATATGATCATGTGGGTGAGTTTAGACAAGTCCTGAGAGCTGAACAAGTGGAGGATCTATTCACGCAGTATAATGCCTTTGGTCTGACCCTTAGGAACACTGCCCTGACATGGTTTCAGCCACTAAACGAGAGACAGTTCAGGAGCATAGACCAACTCCTAGAGGCTTTCATTATCGAATTCTCTAAGAGTGGCATAAGACATAATACCTCCTCACTGATCCACAGCTTCAAGCAGACCCCGCAAGAAACCGTGAGACTTGCAGGAAGAAGATTTAGGCAATACTTAGAAAGATGCCCTGTTTCGGAGCTACCCACACCAGCTAAGCAAGTGGCTTTATTCTTGGATGGATTGCTAAGTACCAAATTGAGATCGTATGTGTACTTGAAGGACCCTAGGACAATAGAAGATTGTGTACGCATGTGCATTGACATTGAGGATAACCTAGGGGAGGAGTTAGAGCTTTCCAAGATATACAAAGATTCGGATAGTGCCTCTAACCTCTCTTCCACGCAATCCACATCAATTGAGGAACTTGCGGAGAAAGTAGCTCAGAAATTAGGTGTCACTAGTAAACAGATCCCAAGGTTTGCCCCTGTGAAGAGATGCTACACTTGTGGTGGCGACCACATGGCGAATGTATGTCCCATTATGGCCCAACCCCAAGTAAATCCTAGTAGCCAGTACTGCACCATAGAACGAAGATACACAAATCACACAGCACAAGACTGCCCATACAATAAACAAGCTGTTAGGCAAACCTACCCTCAACCATACCCTCAACAAGGCAGATATCAGAACCAGTACCCACCACAACAGTATGCTAGGCCTCAACAAACCTACCAAACACAATACCAAGCCCAGCAAAGGCCTCAGCCTGTGTTAGCCCAACAACCTCCAGCTCCATCCAGCTTGATCCCTGTAAAGTATGCAGCTGCAGAAGAAAACCTGAATAGAGCTATAGTCCCCGTAATGCCATTGCTTTCAGAAAGTGATCCCAGTGACCATAGCTTCGATTCTACACATGTTGATAGTCCCCAGGCTTACTATATGCAGTCTCCTGAACATGGTGAGTCTTACTATAGTGAAGAGCCAAATGAACCTAGTTGGGAATCAGATTACACGAACGTCATGTATGCAAACCCCAACCCTAGACCCCAACCTAGACAAGTAAGACCCCCATTCCCTAGAGGACCATGCTACAGATGTCAAGGAGATCATCTCATTCGTGACTGTCCCTTGCCCTCACCTACACAACCCCAGTCAGTAACGATCCAAGGCTATTGTCAAGAGTGTGGAAAGGAGCATCTCTTACGAGACTGCCCCAAGAACCCTAATAATATGCCAAAAATCACTCCTATTAATTTCATTGGGTTGGTGGTAGACTCCACAGGAAGTGTGACATCCATCGTACCAGTACAAGTAGTGACTAGAGCTCAGGCATTGCAGCAAAACCAAGGGGTAAACCAGGATAAGAACCCAGAGGCTAGTGAAACCGAGAGCATGATAAAGAAAAGGACTAGAGCGTGGAAAGATAGTCGGGAAAGAATGAAAAGACAATGGGCTAAAAAGATGAGTGAACTTGAGGAAAGCATAAGAGAAACCAAAGCCAGGATAACTGAACTCACATCTCAAACTCCCTCTCACACTACCCCACCACCACCATTCCCATCGCTATCCGACCCGCCACCTTCCAACCCACCTCATACGATTCCACCACCCCCTAGAGCAGGATCAGTATTAGCTGATCCCCCTCTTGAAGACATAGACATGATGCTTAAAGCATATCAGGCCAGAATCCAAGAAGGGCCAAATGTCACGGATCATGACAAGTGCTACCCTAGAGCTAACCTAGAGATAGAAAGAACCAAGCTTTGCGCAAAAATGGTCGCATTGGCTCAGACTATGTTTGAAGCCAGTCGCCTTTTCAATTACTCGGGCTCAGCCAAGACGCAATTACACTTGGACGGACTTCTAGAGAAGTTAGAGGGCATAATTGCAAGATCTGCCAAGGAAGAAAAAAATCAAGAAAGAGATAAAGCAAGCAAAAACATGAACCATTCCCCATCAAAAGCTTACGTGCCCAATTCCACTGAATCAGATAATCCCCCCTCCCTAGAAAGAATAGAGAATCCAATGGCACAATCACAAAAGGAACTCGCCCCTCAACACCATAACAAGGCTAGTGAAAGAGCAGGTCTTCCTACCCAGAGAGCCTATGTGCCTAACTCTACGGAGCCAGACACATCATCTTCTATGAATCGGTTCACACCAGAATTCCTACGCGAGATTCAAGAAGACAAATGGGCTAAGGAAAGTGAAGTCCTTCCTCCCATTGAACTGGTGGATGACACACACGATCAATTCCCACTAGACCTTCCTTCCATTTATGGAGAGCAGGAGAGTACCCAATCACAAGAGAGATTAGACTTTGAGTCTAACTCTCTACAGGAATTACCCCACTTCACGGGCCCATGGGAAGCTAAGTCTACTTGTATGAGAACCCCCACAGTCATAATACGAAATGAAGATTCAGTCATACCTAGGAACACAGAGGTAGTGAAGAACACCAAAGTGCAGTGCAATCTCACTTTGGAAGAGCTGCTTAAGGTTAGACCAGAAGTGTGGGAACATGTAGCCAATCAAGTGCCCGAGATAGCCAAACCTCGTTCCCAGGTAGGATCACATAGGACATTGCCAGAGATACCCTTGGATAAGATAGGAGATATGTGTGAAGGTGAAGAAGGGAACACCTATCTTCCCATTACCTACCAGGAGTACACCACCAAGGCAATTTTGGACTCAGGCGCAGGAGTTGCAATTGCCACCACTTCCCTATGGAAGCGTTGGGGCAAGCCAGCACTCAGGCCAACGAGAATGAAATTGCAGATGGCCGATGGTCATATTGAGAGACCCTTAGGATTGCTAGAAGGAATAACTCTCACCACCTGTGGTGTCGACTTTGAACACACATTTTCCATATGTGACTTCAGCAAAAATCATGCCTATGAGATGATCTTGGGACGACCTTTTATGCGACAGTTGCAAGTGGTACAGGATTGGGGAACCAATTCTTTATACCTGCAGCACTTAGGTGTTACGACCAAAGTCAATCTCAAGGATTCTTCTCATAGAGATGTCCCTCCTATCCAATGGAACCCCATCCATAGAGCCAAAGATGATACGGAATCGGTGCATTCCATAGGATCAGGATCCTCATGGATGCATGAAGACACTCACTTATGGATGTGCAAAGTAGCAGTAGAGGAAGAGAAGAGGGAAAAGGCCAGAGAAATAGGTGCAAACGAAACACATAGACCCATTCAAGACCCAGCCTATGCACCTGTAGTCTTTCCTGACGAAGAATTTGAACCCCACGACTGGGCAGAAATCCTAGCAACAATGGATGTAGCCATAAATGAGGAACAATGGACACCTCACTGTGATGAGGATGGCTATGACATTTTAGTCTTCTCCATAGAGCCAATCATGGGAGAGGCAGTTCTAGAAGAATGTGAACCTAGCCCTGATGCATTTGAGGATGCAAGTGACTCCGATCTAGAGTCAATCATTATGGACACACCTTTTGCATCAGATGAAGAATATTTCTACGAAGTAGAATTTCAACCCCAAAGGCACGGAGAGCTTACAAATGATGTGCGGCTAGCCACACATGTGACCCCAAAGGAAGAAAGGAAAAAAGGAAAGAAGAGAGCAGTCACACCAGAAGAGGAAGAATCTTTGTTTGAGGTCCCGGAAAATTTTAAGAAGTACGAGATAGACGACAGGAGAGTTATGATAAGAATGCCTAAACGGGAGGCGCAATCAGGAGAGGCCTATGATAACAAAGAAACCACCAAGAAAATAGTAGTGGCCCTAGAAGAAGGAGAGGAGAGATGTACATACATAGGCCATGACCTAACAGAGGAAGAAGAGCATGCGTTAATAGCCTTGCTAAGAGAATACAGAGATGTATTCGCTTGGAGTTACAAGGATTTGAAGGGTGTTGACCCAGACATATGCTCACACACCATCCCCATGACTTCAGATGCCAAACCCTCTAAGCAAAAGCCCTATACATATAACGATAATTACGCTGCTAAGATCAAAGAGGAGATAGACACACTGGTCGAAGCTGGATTTATCTACGAAATTGAGCACACTGAGTGGGTATCCCCCATCGTAGTGGTGCCCAAGAAGAATGGTAAGCTGCGTGTATGCATTAACTTGAAGAAGGTTAATGCAGCCATGATTCGAGATAACTATCGGCTTCCCATCACAGAGCATCTCTTAGAAAGAGTAGCAGGCAAGGAAGTGTACAGCTTCCTCGATGGATTTTTGGGCTACAATCAAGTCGCCATTGCTCCAGAAGATCAGCATAAGACAGCTTTTGCCACAGAGTGGGGTATATTTGCCTTTCGGGTAATGCCATTTGGGCTTACCAATGCCCCAGCAACCTTCCAGAGGCTGATGTGCCATGTATTTAAGGAGTTCCTAAGGAAGAATTTAGAAGTCTATGTTGATGATCTTTGTGCTCATTCCAACATTAGGCAAACCCATATTCCCGAACTCAGACAAATCTTTGACAAATGTAGAGAATATCAAGTCTGCCTAAACCCAGAAAAATGTGTTTTCATGGTCAGGCAAGGCAAGATTCTAGGACACATAGTGTCAAAGAATGGCATATCCACTGATGAAGAGAAGGTGAGAGCCATAGCAGAGCTACCTAGGCCAAGGAATGTCAAGGAAGTACAAGCTTTCATGGGGCATTGTGGTTACTACCGCCGGTTCATTCACATGTATGCTGTCATTGCAAAGCCCATGTACGGACTTCTGACTAACTTTGAGTGGACGGATGAATGTGAGAATTCCTTCCAGGAGCTTAAACGAAGATTATGTTCAGCACCAATCTTGACCACACCAGATTGGAACAAGCCTTTCCATGTTCATGTGGATGCATCCAATTATGCCATTGGGTGTGTGCTTGCTCAACCTACTGGTGAAGGTAATATGGATCTTCCAATTGCCTATGCTAGTAGACAATTGAATGCAGCTGAACGAAATTATACCACTATAGAGAGAGAGGGATTAGGCATGGTATATGCAGTCAAGAAATTTAGACACTATTTGCTTGCAAATAAGTTTAAGTTTTTTACTGACCACCAAGCATTGTTATATCTAGTGAACAAGCCATGCAATACTGGAAGGTTAGTAAGATGGTTTCTCTTACTAATGGAATATGATTTCGAGGTTGTGGTAAGGAAAGGGAGGACTCATTTGAGAGCTGATCATCTTTCTAAGCTCACATCTGGAGAAGCCCCACAAGGAGTGTCAGATGACCTTCCTGATGCTTACTTGTTTAATTTGGAGGTGGTGCCACAGTGGGCTAAGCCACTAGTGCCAGTATTGACATACGGGCCTAGTCACCCAGTAATAAACACGCAGGATAGGGAGGTAGTAAAAGCCCAAAAGTATCACATCATGGCTGGAAGTATGTACAAGCACACAAATCAAGGGATCTTGGCCTGTTGTGTGGAAGAAGATGAGTACACTAAATGGTTGCAATTAGCACATGTAGGTGCATTAGAGCAACACTATTCAAAGCAACGAACCCTACAAACACTAAGGAGACTAGGAGTACATTGGCCAACTATGGAAGCTGATGTCCAAAAGTTGTGCAAGGAATGCCCAATCTGTTGCACTAAACCACCTCTGGAACATGCCACTCTTTATCAAGTGTCCCTAGTGCGAGATTGGAGTGAACCACTAGTATCCTTCCTGAGGACAAAAACATTCCCTCAAGACATGACGCTTGCAAGGAAAAGGAGTTTAGAACAAGAAGCCCAGGATTACTCTCTCATTGGCGATAATCTATACAAACGTGGTAAAGATGGTTACTTGAGACTATGTGTCCATGAAAGTGAGTATCTCAAGATCTTAGACACTGCTCACCAAGGTGTAGCAGGAGGACATTTTGGTCCAGATCGGGTGATCAAGGCAATACTATTTGCGAGCTTTTGGTGGCCGACCCTTCACATGGACGCACATACCTATGTGAAACGCTGTGATGTCTGTCAGAGAATTCAATATCCTATACGTAAAGATGAGATGCCACTGAAACCTATGATGGGTGGACGTGCATTCTCTAAGTGGGGAATAGACTTCGTAGGTCCTATTAATCCCCCAGCTAAGGGTTCTCATGCAGAATATATCATTGTTGCGACAGACTATCTAACAAAGTGGGTAGAGGTAAAAGCCACAACTAAGAACGATGCTCAAACAACAACCAAGTTTTTATTTGAGAATGTGTTCACAAGATACGGGCTACCTATAGAGTTAGTAAGTGATAGAGGCACTCACTTCTTGAATGAAGTAATTGAAAATCTGCTCCAAGAATTCTTGGTAGTTCATAAGAAGTCTACACCCTACCACCCACAAGCTAATGGGCAAGCCGAAAGCACAAACAAGATTCTGTGCAATGTGTTGACCAAGCTCGTGAATAATAAACGCTCTGATTGGGACAAACAGCTACACCATGCTGTTTGGGCATACCGAGTCGCCTACAAAACGGTACTCCAAGCTACCCCCTTTCAGATGGTGTTTGGCCAAAATGTAGTGCTACCATTGGACTTCTTGATACCTACATTGAAGGTAGCACAAGAGCACGAATGGACGGGTCATGAACTCTCCTCTAGACTTTTTGACCTTGAACGATTAGGAGAAACAAGACTAAGGGCAGCTGCAGGGATATATGCAGCTAAGAAACGACAGAAGGCGTATTTTGATGCCCATGTTAAGGATAAAGGTTTGAAGGCAGGTGACCTAGTACTAGTATACACTTTGAAGCAACATGCGAGGAAACTGGAGAAGAGAGGCTACGGACCCATGATCATTAACAGAATCTCAACAAGTGGAGCAGTGCAACTAGCCACATTAGAAGGCGATGTTCTCCCAAGTTATATCAGCGGATGCAGAGTCAAGTTGTATCAGGAACCTCTCACAGAGGAAATGCTAAGTCGACTTAACACTGCTAAGAAACGCAAAGAGGAAGAAAAGCAAATTCGAGAAGAATCTCAAGCAGAAGCCCTAGAGCGCATACGGAGAATGAAATTAAGAAGACAAGGTAGAGAGCACCCTAGGCAAGATGCATATGCAGATCAAGGATATGACGTGGCTATGTGTGAAGTTTCAGGTATTAGCTCACAAAGGATAACTGATCGACGTCCTTTCATAACCTTAGATATAGGACAAGGAAAGAGTGCAAGGACTGTAAATGCCCTGATTGACTCAGGAGCAGCCACTAGTGCCGTTAAATTATCCTACTGTCAAGAGTTGCAATTAACTGTCAATCCTGTGGAAGCATATCTCATAGGATTGGGAGGTGTGGAAACCCCTTGCATGGGCGAGGTGGAACTTCCCCTCTATATTCATGATGAGGCAATGACAGTTAAAGTACTAGTATGTCAAGATGAGGACCTCACTGAACCCCTTGTCTTGGGTCAAGACTGGATCTATGGCCAAGCAGTCAACTTAAACCTAAGAAGTGGACTTCTTCAGGTATGGGTGAATCAAACTAGAATTACAATTGAGTTAAATAATGGAGCACTCAAGGAACTAGGAAAGGCACAGACTCCTGGTCCCTCCAGGGGTACACATGAAGTTGACCATGCTGTTCTTGTCCAAGGCTATGTGATACAGAAGAACGAAGATCTCAAAGAAGGAGTCAGAACCACAATGGAACTCCTTTCTTTTCCAAAGGCCAGAAGGAGGCAGCAACTCAGGGCAGATGAATCACTGAAGACTCTCCAGGCAAGAGATCAAAAGAACGTGCGAAGCAGAACAACTCAGCCGATGAAACAAATGTGGGTGCGAAAAGACGAGCTGCCGACCGTAACTAAGTCGCAACAACGGGCTCAACTTCCTATTAGTAATCAACGACTTGATGCTAATAAGAGGACTCCTAAAACCTCTATTGAGAAAGTGAAATCCATTTGGGTACCCCAGAAGTCGATGAAGGCTGACCCACAATCAAGACAAATTTGGGTGCCTAAGGCTTGCTTGCGGGCTCAACTATCCCCACACAATTCACATCATACACGACAGGGTTCACTCGCTCAAGCAGCCGCCGCCCACTCTTGTCTGATACACTCGAACACACTACCACCTAGAAGCACGCACAGACTCACTCGTAAATGGGTCCCAATGACACAACAACTCCCAGCAGAATTACTCGTGCAACCCTCCCAAATCTCCACAAAACCAAGACCAAAAGCCATTCATGGCGTTTGGCAACCTAAGACTTGTAATAAACCCCCCGACCCCAATCTGTGAATTCATCTCCACTTACTAACTGCATTAGTCAGACAGTGCATCTTTCCATCTAGCTCCTAGGACTATCCAGGCATTAACTACACACACTGCCATCGTGCACTTACTAACCACTGACTCATCATCTACCTCACGTTAATGTTGTAACGGGGACAACAACGGATTTATTCTGTCCATTACGATGTTAACACCTGGTTCTATATTCTCACAGAACCGACAAGCAAGCAGGGCCATGGCAGAAGCCGGAGGTGCCAGTTCTCACGCCGGATCCAGCGCACAGATTGTGGATATAGAAACACTCCTCCTCGAACCACATCTCACCGAAAGACCACAAGAACTTCGAGCTGTGCATGTACTTCCAGTTCAGGATCCTCCCCAGGGGCACACCTCTCAAGTGGGAAAACACGCGCATTGGTTCAGTGATGTTGCAGGACCGTTGGGTGATGGAACCTATTTTTGGGAAGCTGAATTGGAGTTTAATGGTAAATGGGGACGCTACCATTTTTTCACACGCGAATTTGAGAGCTATCAGAATGCCGAAGTCATGCGTTCAGTATGGACCAAAGCTGGCCTGGACAGTTATTTCAGAGCCCACTTACCGAAGCCAGATTTCTTACGTTGTTCTTATCTTATCAGTACCATCACTCCTAGCAGGGCCAAGGGAGGCGATAGCACTTTTGTGGTACCCTCACTATTGCCGGGTCACGAACTTAAAAGATTCAAACTGACCCTCAATCTGGTACGAGAAGCATTGGGCATGTATGGTATGCACATTCCTACTGAAAAGGAAACAATGGTTCCAGGCAGAATGAAACATAAAGATCTCAATAAGCTGAAGGACATGGTAGCAATGACACCGACCATCGCTCTTCACCTACGGACCGTCATGCAGCATTTTGCTTTCCCCGCACAGGAAAGATTCACCATGCCCCCAAAGAAGATATGGTTTAGCTTGTATTTGGCAGAGACAGAAAACCTCCCTATCAACGTATCACATTGGATCATAGATCAGATCCACCTAGCCCATCAATGGTGGAACAAGAAGCAGAAAAATGTGCTCCACAGGTGTTGTGCTCTGACCAAGATAATCTATCGATGTCTAGCCTATGACGTGCCTATTCAGCGGGCACTCGTATGGTCCCGGGCCCAGGAATTCCAGAGAAGGCTATCAGCTGCAGGTCCTCCATCAAAGAAGATGAGAGGGGGAGTCCAATTACCCTGCGCTCAACCAAGGGGAGCCACCACTACACCAGAGATTACCCCTCCCCAGACACGACGCGTTAGACCATTCACCATTCGGCTACCAAGACCAAGTACAGAGGGACCCAATCTGGTGTTTCCACCAGTCCCATCGGACTTGGAATTCCCCCAGGGTTTTACTCTCAATGATCTTACTGATGAAGAAGTGGCTAGGCTAATCTACGACTCTAATCTCGAAACAGAAACCGAACGAACTCAGGAACCACAAACCCATACAACAACGTCAGCCCCCACCCGACCGCAAGTGGTAGAAGTCGACGTAGATGAACAAGAGACCGAACAAGAGGAAGAAACCTACGAAGAACAAGCGTATGATGAACTTTCAGAGTTAGCAAGTGCCCCCGCGTATTCGACACAAATAAAAAGACTATATCGAACCATGCAGCTAGTTCAAGAACAGCATAAAATGTCACTTGAAGCAGGCAAGAAACTCATGAACCAGATGCTGGCAGAGGAAGGTGTGGATGATCTGTTCATCGAGTCCATCAACCTACACACAGATGCAGTAGGATTGGATGAGGCCATTCATGAGGCAATGGCCTACATTCACCGATTTGAGAAAGGAGTTCCCGCCCGTCCCATGAGATCCGGGAAACAAATTCATATCAATGTATCAGCACCAGGAGATGCAACGCAAACAGACGAACATCACGAAGCACCACTGTCACCACCCTCCCCACCCCTCACTACACAACTCACTCCACCACATGACACTATCACCACCACATCCACTACCACCACAATTGTAATGGGAATTCCACTCTCTCCGGGAATCCAATTCGGGGGAGTCACCATGCCCACTTTCACCACTCTCTTCACTAACGTCACATCCACCCCACCCACGATCCCCATCTACACGGTCACTCAAACACTTGACACTATGGAAACATCTCCTGCTACTGCACCGCTCCCTACCCCCATGCCACCTCCATCTCCCATACCCCCTCCACCCACATCTCCACTTGCATCCACATCATTCACCACTCCCTTTCCCGCCCCCATTCCCCCTGCATATTCACCCCTCCCTGCATCATTTAATGTACATAGTATATTCCAAGCTTTAAATCAATGTGTCTATCAACTTCAGAATGAGTACAGAGCTTTGGACGACCGGTATCAACAACTGACAATAAATCACCAGCACTTACAAAGGCAACTTACAATTCTTGAAGAAGAAAATGCAGAGGTGAATCAACGTTATACAACGCTTGAGCAGGCTCACCAAACACTACTAGAGGCACCCCAACCATCGAAAGAATCAGGCGTCAAACAACTAGAAGCCTTGCTCGAAGTATACCAGGCCGATAACCTACGAGTCCGACGTAACTTGGTGCTACTCAGGAAACATATGGCCACAGCACTTGAAGAGAACAAGAGACTGCAAAAACAAAATGAAGAGAATCTGGAAGCAGTAATGGAAGGCTCTCCCCACGAGATAGATCCAGAGCAGTTCAAAGCAGTTCCCTCGGAGACGATGAAAACCATTTTGGAAAGCTATGCAGATCTTCTAGAAGCCCATGATGACGTGGAAAGAGAACGTGACACACTACGGAGCAGACTTAAGGAACAGGAAGAGCAACCAAAGAGTGCCCCATCAACCTCTACCTCAGACGAGGTAAAGGCCTTAACTGAGCAGGTGGCAGAATTACATAAGAGGTTACTGATATACGAGAGGCAGCCCTCTCCAGTAGTCGAACCAGAGCCAGAAGAGTTGGTCCCTATTGAGGTAGATGATTCGTACGAAGAACCGTATGTTCCTATGCCGATGCTAGGAGGGCAACACACCTCAGAGGGACTAGACACCTTGGAAGTGGAAGCACCCGAGTGGCTTCAGACACTGGAAAAGACAGTGAACACCCACGAAGAACGAGTGGCCATTCAGATCCAATCACTAGCGAACCTAGAAGAAACTGTCATAAAGTCAGAATATTTCAGAAGCATGTCTCATCATAGATGGATCGGCACCAATGATGACCAATATGTGCCGTACTGCATACTTTTGGCCGATTACAACACCGAGATTCAACGACGATGCGGCAAGCCTCCCACATTTGCTACACAATTTGGTCCAGATGATATACCGGAAAGTGCTAGGCGTGGGTCCATCCATCAACCCACCTGGAGGATCAAGATTTTGGAAACATATCCTGAAATGGTCCGAACCTGGAATAATATGCCGTTGTTTATTAAATATAATCCTTGTTACATTCCAGTTCTTCGAAGACGCACCTGGCCTGAATTCACTATTGCCGTCAGAGACATCAAAGCCTGTGCAAAATGGTTAAATTACGTTTACCTAGCACCTCCACGAGGACCCCCCACGGTGAACTACATGATTTCTACAATCCGTCACTGGAGCATTCGGCTACGCAATAATCCCGACGTGATGGCCCAGATGTGTATGAAAATATTTGAATTAATGCTGATCACTTTCAGGACGTTTAAGAACATTAAGGACCCCCACTTCTCAGGAGCAGGCTTCGTGACAGGAAACCAGGATCTGGTGTACGATATGAGTACCACCCCATCAATTGAAGTAATATATGCTTGGCACGCCAAAATCAAGTACCTCCCAGCCTGCTTTAAACAGACATTTGAGGAGATGTTCATCACAGGATTCTGGGAATATCACTCCGAAATCTTTATACCCAGACCATCACATCTCCTCCAATTATTTGCTGTGGAGAGAACTATTTACTCAGAACAATTGAGGGTGCCTCATCCAGACGTTCCCGGACCTGTGAATTGGGATGATTTGCTCACAGATCTAGCACGCGGCTTACGACTAGAAGAACACCACCTAGCCTCCGATGTCGTCCAATATTATGTTCAAAAACCCTCTAGACAAGGGTCTGTCAGGGGCGACAGACGCGAGAGTGGGGGGGGTGTTGGCAGCAGTCGGGGAACCGAAGAAGCCACAAGACGAAGAGAGTCAGAGCGAAGGGACAGCACAAGCAGACATGGCAGTCAACGAAGATCTGGCAAGTAGGCCAATAATTTTCTTCATGGAGAAGCAAGTACGAGCATTCACGCAGATCTAGCACTAAGGCAACCTTTAATTTTTCAAAACCTTACACCAATTAAAAGTGATTCTCATCACTAACAACCCCTGTAAATCCCATGTTTACCTTTTTGTGGCTCCATTTTGTGCAAGCCGAGGAGTCCTCGAGCTTGAGGAGCCTTAGAAGTACCTACATATCAATTTTCATATTTTTTAGACTCCGTTTAAGCCCTCAAATTGGCCCTAGAACCTAATTTTTAACTAGGCCGGACACTAGGTCTGGACAGGGCCAAAGCTAGTCAAAAACTATAAAAGGAGCTAGAGAGCTCATTTTTGGGGTTAGATTGTAATTGAAACGAACTTGTAAGAGCTTTGTGAAAGTAATTTAAAGAACTCCATTGCTCCTCACTCTTTTTCTTGCCGTGTGTGCGCGTGTGTGTGTATGTGTGTGCATGTTGGTGTGCTTCTCACTCACGCACTTGTGCTTCCACTTGCTCGAGGTCTTCATACCATCCTCACGTCTTCCCGGATTGACATTAAAGGAGGTGCTACTCATCATTGAGCTACAATGTGGATGCATCCAATTATGCTATTGGGTGTGTACTCGCGCAGCCTACCAGTGAAGGTAATATGGACCTTCCAATTGCCTATGCTAGTAGACAATTGAATGCAGCTGAACGAAATTATACCACTACGGAAAGAGAAGGATTAGGCATGGTATATGCAGTTAAAAAGTTTAGACATTATTTGCTTGCAAATAAGTTTAAATTTTTTACTGACCATCAGGCACTGCTATATCTCGTGAACAAGCCATGCAATACAGGTAGATTAGTAAGATGGTTTCTCTTACTAATGGAATATGATTTCGAGGTTGTGGTAAGGAAAGGGAAAACTCATTTGAGAGCAGATCATCTCTCTAGGCTCACATCTGGAGAAGCCCCACAAGGAGTGTCAGATGACCTTCCTGATGCGTACCTGTTTAATTTGGAAGTGGTGCCACAGTGGGCTAAGCCACTAGTGCCAGTATTGACATATGGGCCTAACCATCGAGTAATAAACACACACGATAGAGAGGTAGTAAAAGCCCAAAAGTATCACATCATGGCAGGAAGTATGTATAAGCACACAGATCAAGGGATCTTGGCTTGTTGTGTGGAAGAGGATGAGTACGCTAAATGGTTGCAATTAGCACATGTAGGTGCATTAGAGCAACACTACTCAAAACAACGAACCCTGCAGACACTAAAGAGACTCGGAGTGCATTGGCCTACTATGGAGGCTGATGCCCAAAAGTTGTGCAAGGAATGCCCAATCTCTTGCACCAAATCACCTGTGGAACATGCCACTCTTTATCAAGTGTCCATAGTGCCAGATTGGAGTGAACCACCAGTATCCTTCCTGAGGACGAAAACATTCCCTCGAGACATGACTCTGGCTAGGAAAAGGATTTTAGAACAAGAAGCCTTGGATTACTCACTCATTGGTGATAATCTATACAAACGTGGTAAAGATGGTTACCTGTGACTATGTGTCCATGAGAGTGAATATCTCAAGATCTTGGAAACTACCCACCAAGGTGTGGCAGGAGGACACTTTGGACCAGATCGGGTGATCAAGGCAATACTATTTGCGGGCTTCTGGTGGCCGACCCTTCACATGGATGCACATACCTATGTGAAACGATGTGATGTGTGTCAGAGAACTCAGTATCCTATACGCAAAGATGAGATGCCACTGAAACCTATGATGGGTGGACGTGCATTCTCTAAGTGGGGAATAGACTTTGTAGGTCCTATTAATCCCCCAGCTAAGGGTTCACATGCTAAGTATATCATTGTTGCCACGGACTATCTAACCAAATGGGTAGAGGTAAAAGCTACGACAAAGAACGATGCTCAGACAACTGCTAAATTCTTGTTTGAGAATGTATTCACAAGATACGGGCTACCTATAGAGCTAGTAAGTGATAGGGGCACTCACTTCTTGAATGAAGTAATTGAAAATCTGCTCCAAGAATTCTTGGTAGTTCATAAGAAGTCTGCCCCCTACCACCCACAAGCTAATGGGCAAGCCGAAAGCACCAATAAGATCCTATGCAATGTACTGACGAAATTAGTGAACAATAAACGCTCTGATTGGGACAAACAGCTACACCATGCTGTTTGGGCATACCGAGTCGCCTACAAAACCGTACTCCAAGCCATCCCCTTTCAGATGGTGTTTGGCCAAAATGCAGTGCTACCATTGGACTTCTTAATACCAACACTGAAAGTAGCACAAGAGCATGAATGGACGGGTCATGAACTCTTCTCTAGACTGTTTGACCTTGATCGATTAGGAGAAACAAGACTGAGAGCAGCTGCAGGGATATATGCAGCTAAGAAACGATAGAAGGCGTATTTTGATGCCCATGTGAAGGATAAGGGCTTAAAAGTAGGAGATCTAGTTTTAGTCTACACATTGAAACAACACGCAAGGAAACTAGAGAAGAGAGGCTATGGACCCATGATCATTAACAGAATATCAACAAGTGGAGCAGTGCAACTAGCCACACTAGAAGGCGATATTATCCCGAGCTATATAAGCGGGTGCAGAGTCAAGTTATATCAGGAACCTCTCACAGAGGAAATGCTAAGTCGACTCAATACTGCTAAGAAACGCAAAGAAGAAGAAAAGCGAATTCGAGAAGAAGCTCAAGCAGAAGCATTGGAACGCATCCGGAGAATGAAGTTGAGAAGACAGGGTAGAGAGCAACCTAGGACTGATGCATATGCAGATCAAGGATATCACGTGGCTATGTGTGAAGTTTCAGATATCAGCTCCCATAGGATAATTGATCGACGTCCTTTTATAACCTTAGATATAGGACACGGGAAGGGTGCAAGGACTGTAAGAGCCTTGATTGACTCAGGTGCAACCACTAGTGCTGTTAAATTGTCTTACTGTCAAGAGTTGAAATTAACTGTCAATCCTATTGAAGCATATCTCATAGGATTGGGAGGTGTGGAAACCCCTTGCATGGGCGAGGTGGAACTTCCCCTCTATATTCAAGACGAAGCAATGACAGTCAAAGTACTAGTGTGTCAAGATGAGGACCTCACTGAGACTCTTGTCTTGGGTCAGGACTGGATCTATGATCATGCAGTCAACCTAAACCTAAGAAGCGGACTTCTTCAGGTATGGGTAAATCATAGTCGAATTACAGTTGAACTGGAAAATGAGGCACTCAAGGAACTAGGTAAGGCACGAACTACTGGTCCTTCCGGGGGTGCACATGAAGTTGACCATGCTATTCTTGTCCAAAACAATGTGACGCAGAAAGAGGACTATCTCAACAACGGAGTCAAGGATAAGAAGGCACTCCCTTCTGTTCCAAAGGCCAGAGGGATGCAGCAACCAAAGGCAGATCGAATACAGAAGAAGCAGAACACTACCTATACTGGAGGCCAAAAAAAGGAGCAAAGCAGATTGTTTCAGCCGATGAAACAAGTGTGGAAGCGAAAAGGCGAACACCCTGTTTCGACCAGGCCAACACCACGGCCAAAACCTCTTATTAGTAATCAACAACACGACACTAATAAGAAGTCCTTCATAAATTCTTCTGCGAAAGTGAAGTCTATTTGGGTACCCAAGAAGTCAATGAAGGCCAGCCCACAATCACGACAAATCTGGGTGCCTAAGGCTTGCTTGCGGGCTCAAATAGCTACACCAAGGCCAAACCCTGTACAACATGTTTCACTCACGTGAACATCTGAGGCCCAGTCTTACACATCACGCACGAACAAGTATTCTTCCATGAGCACAAGTAGAATCACTTGTAAATGGGTCCCTAAAAAGCCCCATTTTTCAAGTAAATACCCTATCACACTCTCTAGATTCTCCACAAAGTCAAGATCAAAACCTATCCATTGCATTTGGCAACCTAAAACTTGTAATAAACCCCCGGACCCCAGTTGTAAATCCATGTCCACCTACTAACTACGTCACTCTCACACTACATCATTGCACTTAGTTCTTAGGTCTACCCAATTCCTAACTACACACACAAGCACCGAGCACTTACTAACCCCCTAACCTCTCCCGAACCTCATGTTAATGTTGTAACGGGGACACAACATCATTTCTGTGTCCATTGCAATGTTAACATTTATTCATATATTCTCACAGAACCAGCTGCGAAATTTTCAACATGGCTGAGGCAATAGGAACTAGCTCTCAAACAGAAATGAGCCAGCAAGTGGTGGACTTAGACAGTTTACCCGTTTTGCCTGAAACAAACGGAAGACCAGAAGAATTGCAGGCCATCAAAATCATACCTATAGCGGACCCTCCCAGTGGCCATACCATGCCTGTAGGAAAAGCTTCCCACTGGTTTAGTGAAGTGGTAGGACCCTTGGGAGAGGGAACATACCTATGGGAATCAGAGTTGGACTTCAATAGGAAGCAAGGTAAATACCATTTCTTTACAAGAGAATTTGAGAAGTTACAAAATGCAGAAGGTCTACGTTCGATATGGGAGAAGGAAGGATTGGATGCATATTTCAGTGCATGACTCCCAAAGCCTGACTTCATGCGATGCTACTTTTTCATCAACACCTTGACTCCAAACAAGAACCCAAAAGGTGCAAGCTCATTTGTGATTCCATCTCTGACAAAGAGAAATGAGCTCAAGAGGTTCAGGCTATCAAACAACTTGGTGAGAGAGGCCCTAGATATGCGTGGATTGCATATTCCAACAGAGAAGGAAACCGTAGTGCCTGATTACATGAAGAATCGAAGCCTCACCAAACTCAAGGACATGGTGTCCATGACGCCTAATATTGCAATACACCTTCGCATGTGCATGCAACACTTTGCTTTTCCTGCCCAAGATAGATTCACCATGACGCCCAAAAAGATTTGGTTTAGTTTGTATCTGGCAGAGACACAGAGCCTCACCATCAACTTACCCCACTGGATAATTGATCAGATACACCTAGCTCACAAACGATGGCCGCGGAAACAGGTTTTATATGGATGTTGTGCTCTGACAAGAATAATTTATAGGTGTTTGGCTTATGACATCCCTATTCAACGGGCCCTAATGTGGAATCGTGTAGAGAAGTTTAGAGGTAGGACATCCACTGGACCCCCTTCTAAGAAGATGAGAGGTACTGTCCAAGTCCCTTGTGCTCAACCACGTGGAGCCACCCTAACACCAAACGTCACCCCTCCACCCCGAAGAGTCCGACCATTCACACTCCGACTTCCAAGACGCAGCACCGATGGCCCTAACTTGATATTCCCTCCCATCCCAATCGATCTTGAATTTCCCAATGGTGCACCTTTGGAAGAACTCACGAATGAAGACTTTGAACAATTATTACAAGATGTAGAGCTGGAGGCAGAAGAGGCACAACAAGTGGAGAATGTGCAAACGCACGCAACAACCTCCCAAGTACATGTCACCACAGTTGAAGTGGATGAAGAGGATGATGAAGATGAAGAATAGGAGGAAGATGAGGAGGACTATGATCAAGAGCATCATGATGAGCAACGAGAAGTGCCAGAAATTGTAGGTGCACCTGCATATACAACTCAACTACAAAGGTTATACGACACAATCAAAGCAGTACAAGAAAGGCATCAACTCTCTCTTGTATCAGGTCAAGCTTTGATGCAAGAAATGCTATCAGATGATGGGGTGGATCAACATTTCATTGACACCCTCAAATTAGTGTCAGAATCTTTAGGAGTTCCGGAGGCTGTCCACACAGCAATCCGCCAGTCCGTGAGGTATGACAAACGTAGAGTTGACTCATTACCAGGAGCAGGTAAGACTATCAGGATACCCATCACAGAACAAGAAGTACCCATTGAAACCACAGCTACCCCCACCACCACCATTGACCTCTCTGCTGAAACCTTCGTTCAGACATCACCCATCTCACCCCAGCATCCCCCATCACCACCTTCTCCACCCCCACCACCACCTCCCACCATGGAAGAAACGACAGTCATCACCTCTACCTTCACTTATAACCCATCCTCATTCACATCATCCTCACAAGACACCCTCTTCTCTTTCGTCACCAATCCCTTGTACACTTCAACCCTTCTATCCTCCGAACCCATAACTGGCCATCCCATAATTCCAAGTGTGGTTGGAAACCCGGCACCCACAGAAGGTACCCTGTGTTTCCCAGCCTATCCCCCAATACGGGTACCTCCATTCCATGACCCTCACTTCCCATCTGGCCCCTACACCTCTTTCAACCTAACCTCACCACCCCAATACCCATCCTTTGTGGAGCAGTTCATCCGCTCTCCAATGTTTCAGAGGCACATTTCCCCGATGTTCGCAATGACGTCAATTTACACGAACACCACACTCACTTCACCTACCATACCCACCTACATGGTAGCCCCTGTACACACCACTCTGTCTGACCCAATGGACATTTCACCCACCACAGCACCTCTCCCCACAATTCAACCCTCTTCCCCTCCACTACCCCCCACCTCACCACTCACCACATCATTGGCACACACAGCATTCACTACCTCCCTCCCCAATCCCACCTCCCCTGCATTTCAAACTTTTCCCCTTGCATCTCATAATGTAAATAGCACGTTCAATACATTACTTCAATGTGCACATCAACTACAACAAGAATACCATCAATTGGAAGAACGCACTACTGCCCTCCAGGCAGAATCTCAGCATCTGCAAGCTAGAGTCAACACTCTTGAAGCTGATTACCAAACGCTCCTAACCGAGCATACCACCTTACAGCAGGCTCACTCCGAATTGGAATCAAAGACATTGAGAGTAGATGATCAAGCAGTCAAGGAACTAGAAACAGTGCTCCAAGCGCAAATGATATCTAATGCTACACTCAGACGCAACCTTGGGCTATTAAGGAAGCATATGGCAACAGCACTAGAGGAGAACAAGAGGCTTCAGCAACAAAACCAAGACAACTTTGAAGCGGCTATGGAAGGAACTGCAGGAGCAACCATTATCCCTACCAAGTATAGAGCAGTCCCATCGGAAGACATTCACATCTTACTCGAGGAGCATGCAAATTTCTTGGAGTCATATGAAAAGTTAGAGACTGAATGTGCAGACCTAAAGAAACAGATAGCCAGTGCCCCCACAGCTCAACAGGAGCCGATAATCTTGAAACACTCTACAGAAGAAGTAGAGACCCTCCGGAAACAGGTGGCAGAACTCCAAGCACGCCTCTTACCATATGAAAGGCCACCCTCGCCCACTGAAGAACCAGAACCTGAAACAGTAGTGGAAATCCCCATCGATGAGAGCTATGAAGAGCCGTACGAGCCAATGCCAACACCCAGTGGTCGGACTATAGAGGAAGGACAGGACACTTTAGAAATTCAAGTTCCAGATTGGGTCAAAAAGTTCGAGAAAGTGGGTAAGACACATGATGATCGCGTTGCCGTGCAAATGCAATCTCTCACAAATCTGGAAGAAACTGTCCTTCGGTCTTCTTACTTTCAAAATCTATCCCACCAACGGTTAATCACAACATCAGAGTCGCAATACATGCCTTATTTTGTCTTGCTACATGATTATAATGCAGAAGTTAAAAGACATACAGGGAAGGAGCCCACATTTGCCACTCAATTTGAGCCAGAGGACTTGCCGACAGATGCGCGTGCTGGCTCGATCTTCCAGCCTAATTGGCGTGCACATCTACTAACCGATTACCCTGAGATGATGAGCACCTGGGCAACCATGCCACTGTATATCAAGTATAATCCATGTTATTGCCCAATGGTACGTCGCAGATCATGGCAAGCATTTGCGATCAAGGTACGCAATAATAAAGAATGCTCGGCTTGGGTTAACTATCCATATTTTGCTCCACCTCGAGGGACCCCAACCGTAGCCTACATGATATCAACAATTCGGCACTGGTCTACACGTCTAAATAATGTACCCGACATAGCAGCGAAAATGTGTATGAAAATATTCGAGCTCATGACCATTGTCTTCAAAACCTTTCGGAAGGTACAAGCTCCATACATCTCTGCCCCTGGATTCTCTCAAGGTAACAAGGATTTAGTCTACGACATGAGCCAGACTCCCTCGGTCACTATAATCTTTGCCTGGCATGCACGAATAAAGTACTTACCCGCATGCTTCAAGCAGACATTTGAGGAAATGTTCTCTACGGGATTCTGGGAATATCATTCAGAAATTTTCATTCCTAGATCCACACATTTGCTACATCTATTCGCAGTAGAACAAGCGATCCATGCAGATCAGTTACGTCTGCCACATCCGGACATTCCAAGACCAATTGATTGGGATCGTATGATGACAGACTTGGCCAGAGGACTACGCATACAAGAACATCAGCTTGCCACTCAGGTTGTGGAATATTACATCCAACACTCCCAGCAACAAGGGT
Organism: Ceratopteris richardii; assembly: GCA_020310875.1. Classification (NCBI taxonomy): domain Eukaryota; kingdom Viridiplantae; phylum Streptophyta; class Polypodiopsida; order Polypodiales; family Pteridaceae; genus Ceratopteris; species Ceratopteris richardii. Next base: position 85,666,377 of record CM035415.1, read on the forward strand.
CTGTCAGGGACGACAGACGCGAGAGAGGGGGGGGTGTTGAGAGCAGTATGGGCACCCAAGGACTGACTAGACAAGGAAGCCAGTGGAGAGAGTCAGAGCGAGGTGAAGGATTAAGTAGACAAAGAATTCGACGCAAATCTAGCAGATAGGCCCTTCAAATTTTTCCAAATCAACATCTTTATAACAGTGATTCTTATCACTAACAATCATTGTAAATACCATTTCATATTTTTGTAGCTCCATTTTGTGCAAGCCAAGGAGTCCTTGAGCTTGAGGAGCCTTAGAAGTACCTACATATCAATTTTCGTATTTTTTAGACTCTGTTTAAGCCCTCAAATTGGCCCTGGAACCTAATTTTTAACTAGGCCGGACACTAGGTCTGGACAGGGCCAAAACCTAGTCAAAAACTATAAATAGAGCTAGAGAGCTCATTTTTGAGGTTAGCTTGTGATAGTTTTGAATTTGTATGAGCTTTTTGAAAGTAATCTAAGAACTCCATTGCTTCTCACTCTTTGTCTTACCATGTGTGCGCGTGTGTGTGTATGTGTGTGCATGTTAGTGTGCTTCTCACTCACGCACTTGTGCCTTCACTTGCTCGAGGTCTTCATACCATCCTCACGTCTTCCCGGATTGACATTGAAGGAGGTGCTACTCATCACTGAGCTACAATCTACCTACCCATTTTCATAATTTTTAGACTCCGTTTGTGCCCCCAAATAAGCCCTGGAACCTAATTTTTAACGAGGCTGAACACTAGGTCTAGACAAGGCCAAAACGAGTTAAAAAACTATAAAAAGAGCTAGAGAGCTCATTTTCTGGGGTTGTCTTGTTAGAGAGTTGGCTTAGTAGAGATTGAAGCTTTTGTAAGAGTGTTCTTGTGTAATTGAAGCTTTCCATCGTTCCTATCTTTGATCTTACCTTGTGTGTGTGTGCATGCATGTATGTGCTTGTCACTCACATTTGCTCACCACAATCACTCACAATCTTCATATCTCCTCATGTATCTACAAATTGACAAGTAAAGGAGGTGGTACTCACGCTTGAGCTACACCAAATTTCGGCATTGTTGTCGGGGAGCGTTGCTCGAGAATGAGCATTGTGAGGGTAAGATCTTAGATTTGCAACATTAGAAGGTTAAAAATAGTCATTTCCTGTTAAGTTATTGATTTTCCATCTTCGTCTCCATCATCATCACCATCAACATCTTCTCCCATCTCCATCTTCGCTTAAAGTTTTCATTTTTCAGTGTATATTTACTACGTTCGCCTCTTTTTTTCGTTCGTGGCTATGTGAGAGAGAGAAAGAGAGGAAAGTGTTTGTGTTTGTGAGTTTCTAAGACTTTCGCAACGTTCTACATGATGTGCAAGCCTCGACGCTTGATTTTGAAGTTCTCTCCAAAATTCTCAGAAAATCACGAATGTTTGAAAAAAATCACGACTTTTTGGAAATTTCAAATTTTTTTTAATTTCATGATTCTTTGGCTCCCGCCTAAAATCACTCACAAAATCACAACTTTTTGCAAGAAAAATTTTGAGAAAATCACGATTCTTTGGCTCTAAGTGTAGAAAAAATCGAGACTTTTTGGTAAGGCAACTTTTAAAGAAATCATGACTTTTTCCATCCAAGTTCTTGAGAAAATTGTGAATTTTTTATGTTTTGATTTTGAGAAAATCACAATTCTTTGGTTTTCTAAGTGTGAAAAAAAACATGAATTTTTGGCCTCAAGGCTCTGAAGGAATCACGACTTTCTGGAATCAAGCTTTTGAAGAAACCATGACTTTCTGCATTGAAGCTTTTGAGAGATTCGTGACTTTCTACACCATTTATGGAAAGAAATCATGACTTTTTGGAAGGAAATTATTAAATTTTTTTTGACTTTTTTCCATCTAGATTGTGAGAAAATCGTGAATTTTTGGTTTTCTAAGTGTGAAGAAATCACAAATTTTTAGTTTTCTGGCTGTGAGAAAATTGCGAATTTCTGCTTCTCTAAGTGAAAAATTCATGACTTTTTGGGCTCAAATTTTTGAGAAAATCGTGACTTTTTGCATTCAACTTTTTGAGAAAATCATGATGTTGGGGGATTCTTATGCAAAAAGGGATTTGAGTGTTTGTAGGAGAAAGGAGAACGATAAGAAGAAAGATACAGACACTTGAAGCTTCTGTAGATTGATTATGAGGAGAAAAGTACAATGGTGATGTACAATACAATCCAAATGCTTTCTGTGCAAAATCCCAAATAGTGCACAATCACAAAGTACAAAATACCCAAGGTTCTTGTTGCTCTCGACTTTCTCTGCACCAGACCTCCACCTTCTCTAAAATTGCACTTGTGCACACCTTGCACTCAAGCTTCCAATAGGGGGAGGGATGGACACCTTATGTTGGTGCGCGCACAGCTTCAATGGGACCTTAGGACCTTTGCTTATATGCTTAGCACTTCTCTGCACACTTCTAAGTCACTCTTCATGTACACCTTGCACTTCACTTCTCTGCATCGCACACTCACTATATGCCTCTTGCACTTCTCTTTCTCTAGACTATGCTCACCTTGCTTAGTCCCCAAGAATAATTCCTTGCTTTGATTTGAGTGTCAGTTCACGTACACTCCTAACTGAGAGAGTATCTTGCTGCTCACTTTGATGTCCCAAGATTGTCTCCAAAAGTGGGCAGCCAATGAATCCTTGTTTTCTCCTATAGTGACTTTAGAGTAAAACAAAAATTTTAATTGTGGGGCCATACTTTCACTTCTGCATACGCTGTCGCTTCACATACCTTCATATTTTGCCTTTTAATTCTTCAAATGTGCACCTAAGAGACGGTTCACCTGAACTTTCGAAAACACTTTGAGCATAAGAGAATTATAGAAAAACCTCTCCAACTTTCTGCAACCAACTTTCTGCAATTTTATCTTTTGTGAGCAATTAATTGTGCACTACCTGTGCACCTTGACACCTGACTTTGAACGCTTTGACTTCCCCCATATTGACCTTTGACTTTGATCATGTTGACTTTGATTAGTTTGACTTTGTCTTTTTGTCTTTCATTGTAGTTGACTTTTGACTATGATTGACTTTGATTATGGTTGACTTTGACCAATATGACTTTTATGGGCTCACCAGTTGCCCACCACCTAATGGGTTCTCCGTCCTAGAGAATTATAGCTGTTAGCTCAGGAAATGGTTGCTTTTTATGCACTAATATGTTTGTATTTGGCAAGGGAATCTGTTTGATTGCAGGTACTTGAGGAATTGATCAAATGGTTGATGAGAGGTATTTGCAACTACATGAAAACTTCTTGGTCAGAGAGGAACGCTGACAAGATCAAAGCTCACATGCAGCTTGTTAGAGAGAGGCACTCATCAATATCATTTGCTCAGCTTGCGAATGCTTGCCACCTAGAGAGAGTGGACCTTTCGGTTCATGGCTTTTATGCCCCCTTGATATTGGTTTTGATTGAAAAATAGAAAAATGGGGAACAAATGTTTGTATTAATTGTTCACAGTGGGGGAGAGAAGATTTCTTCTATTCAGAGAAAATGAAAGCGTTGGAGGTAATCATGAACTGATGGGAAATGATATGAAGCTATCATCGGATTTTGAATAGCTTCAACAAGAGTAGAAGTAATTGAGAAGGTACACAAATATCATCAGCTAGAGCATTCTGAATTTGGAAGGTTTCTTTCACCATACTACATCTATTTGGAGCTTCTCATGGATCAGAGGTGAGCCACCATGAGAAGGCATGTGCATCTACAGAGAAGAAAGAGACAATGCGTCTTGGAACACTTGTGGGAAGATCTAAGAGGAATCAGTAAGAGAGCATTGAAATTGAGAGGACTTGGTGTTTTCAAGAAAGGTCACGAGTTCTAGGAACGAAGAACAAAAAGGGCATCGGTATGTAGAAGGAGGGAGGTGGTGCAGAGAATTGGTCGTGATACATGGGACAGCTTTTCAAATAGTACTTGAGTGGCGATTGGATTTACTGCTGCAGTATATGTAAGGCGCATGCTGCCACGCATGACCAGATTTATGCTAAAGCCTTTCAAGGCCGATTTGGGCCCGCCTATCTTTTCAACAATGTTGCAGGATAAATGTATGCTTGGGACCCCGTGAGGACCGCATTCTGATGACAGGTCTACACACTGTAGTGGATTTGGAAGATTCAGAAGAAGAGGGGTCTACAATCGGTCGGTTTTTTCTGTCGCTTGTATGTAAGATTGAAAGGTGGAAAACCCTTCTGAGGGACGTATGCAGTCAGGATTCGAGGGGAATAGCAGTGAAGGGGCGACCCTTTGTTAGAGGTATGAAGAAACTGAAAGGTATAATAGCTTTTGGCTGTTAATTCTGGAAAAAGGCGCTTAAAATTGCACGTACGAGGGGGAGGGGGGGCTGGCCTGCTTCGTTTTTTTTAGCCACTGTGTGTTTTTGAGTTCGCATCCTGGGAGGAAGGGGAGCTTCATTTTGGAGGACAGAGAGAAGGAAGGGTACGAGCATGGAGTAGCGCCAAGAGGGAGGAAGGAACGAGCTTTCCGGATGTGTTGCTATGGCTGAGAAGAGGTAAAGGACCTTGGTGGATGCTTGTGCATCTGCACTTTGCACGTATTTTCCGAGAAGGTATCAAGGGAGGAGTTTTTGCTGGAGTTTTTGGGAGGATACTTGGGGGAAGATTGTGGCGTCAGAGGGGAACTCGCTCTCATTTTGTTCAGAGGAGAGGTGACCCTGTTTGGGAACAGAGGCAACGCACAAGAGGCCTTCATGGTAGGTACCTGCCCGTTCAATTACTCAATGGCGAGGAATCAGTGAATCCATAGCACCAGCAATGTTGTTCCTATTGGTTGTCTTGTTGGGGACATACCGGAGCTAGGGAAGGTTTCTTTGGGTGTGGACATCTGAACACAAGGAGGTGAGCAGAGGCAAGGAAGGGAAGAAGGCCACCGTTCTGTCTCAAGGGGGAGGAGTTATGGCGTTTCCAGTTTGCTTTGGAGCAAAAAGTCGTGATATGCTTGACTATTATAGACACGTGCTTAAGGGTCACAATATGTTCTTGTCTCATCTGATGCAAACCCACGCTCACATAGGCTGCGAGTAACAGTAGGGGAAGAGCGAGGAAACATCCATGATGCACCTTATTGAGATGAGGAATATCCTTCCTTTACAGAGTAATGAGCGATAATCAACCTGGACAAGGAGTTTTGATGGGCTTCATGCAATAAGTCAGGTTTCTGCAACTTCGATGAAGGTAAAGATCCTAATTTTGGTGTTTGTACTGCCATAGAAGTGATTCGTGATAATTTTTGTATGGCCCTTTGAGGACATGAGGATATGATAATCTGGCCATCCCAACTTTTTGGAAGAATTGTCGCATCAAAATACAATTAATTGTTTTTTTTTTGGATGCCATATGGAACACAGTGTCTGGGCGTGAAAAGATACGAGGAAGTGATTATGCTTGAATATAGTGAGCGAAACCATCTGATGGGTTTTAATCATATATAAAGTCTTAGTTCCCCAAAGCTTGTGCATGGAATTTTCCTTCCACCTGTACCAAACACGGGTCATGATGATCTGGTGAAAGTCCTCACTGAAAATTTGGATCATTGTTGCGAATGCTGAAAGGGATGCACATTAGGTTCTGAGCATATGTTAATGCATCAACAAATAGGGTTTGCATTGCGAGTAAGAAACAAAGTCTCCTTTGCATAAGTCGCAGTACACAATTCCAACACGCTGAACATGATGAATGCATTTGCTTTTGGGTGTTCTTTTTGCAGTTGTGTAGTCATAAAGAAATGGTTGAAGTGATGTGTGCCACCTTCTTGGTGAAAACTCTAAGTTGTAATAAGAAGACAATTACGAGTTGCTGGGTTGGAATATATATCATTGAATGGATGTGTTTTATAGGGTTACCATATGCACTAAATGTATGTGTACATGAAGTCGAGAGAGAGAGAAAGCTAAGGATTCAGTCCTATTTCAAATCATTATGGTTCAGGCCTCTAGATTCGTGTAGCCGCTATTGTTCTGGGTTTTAATGTCTTGTGGTGGGGGTGTGTGTGTACACAAGGGGGCAAGTGTATATGTGGATGTGTGTGCGAATCTATGTGTGCAAGGGCAGGAATGCACTTAGGATGTGTACGAGTGTATACGTGAGTGAGTAAAAAGGAGAGTGTGGGCTAAAGCAAGGGAGTGGATGTGAATGAGTGTGTACAAGAGGGCATGTGTGTGAATGGGAGAATGCGGGCATCCAAATGCACATGTTTGTGTGCCCTTGGGAAGAGTAAGAAAAAGATCGGAGAGTATAGAAAGGGGATGAGTGTGTGCGTATGGAGGTGTGCAAGAGTGTGGTGATGCATGAGAGTGCATGAGAGTATAGGCATGTATAGGAGTGAGAGAGAGAGAAAGAGACCACCATCAAATTGAAAGGAGAATGATCAGAAGGGGGTAGGCCTATCTTAGCGAGGTCCAACCTTGTGCACAAGGGAACTAGAGAAGATGCGGAATATGACCATTTAGGGCCGCGTGAGTATGATGCTCTTATTGGATCAGTAAGCACGCGGGCAAGTGAGCAGGCTTTTGATCTTGCGGCATCTCATAGGAAAAGATGGGAAGGATGCTATTCATTTATATTTTGACGCCTCTATTCTTCCTTCAGTAACAGAGTCGGAGGCGTGGAGGATGCGAACAACTACTGGGTTGTTCGAGAGGTGAATGTGTGTCGGCATAATCGCATGTGTGGAAAGAGTGTGCAAGAGAGAGGTGGGAAGTGAGTGGACATAGGTGGGCAAGAGCATGGGGTTATCAAATAGAGATAAATTTAGGGATTCCAAGCAACACAAGTGATCAATTCTGAGAGGCTTGGGAAAAGTAAAGGCTTGTATAATCATACTTCCCTTGGGTTCAGAGACTCTCCATTTTGGTGTGTCTTCCGGGAATTTTTCTTGGCACGTCTCTATAAGAGAGTGCCATAGGTTCGCCTAGTGCCACATGTTGGCCGAGCTTGCAGACCCCAGATCTAGTACATGAGCAAGGGGAGCTCATCCTCAGGAGCAACACAAACGCAAAGAGAGGAACGCGCTCAAAGAAGAGCCCTTGAAAGAGAAAGGAAGAGGTGGGAGTTGCAAGGTGAGTCGACCTCGACTAGCTCAAAGAAATCTGCTAAAAACGTGTACTCTCGTAGGAGAGTCGCGAATCAAGTGCAAAAGTTTGAAGGAGGGATCCTGAGGCCACGTGCACTAAATTTATAGGATCGAAGTGATATTGATATCACACCTCTGTTTGAAATGGCTTAGCGGATTTCAATTCATTTAGGGGACTTTACCAAGTTCTCAGGTGCTTGGGTCGAGGATCCTGATAGTTTTATCTAGTTGTTTGAGGTTACTTGTGAGGCCAATGAGGTAGTTGACCAGGGTCAAAGGTTGAGGATTTTTCCGGCTATTCTCCGAGATGAGGCAGCCAATTGGTATGGGAATCTGACATTGCAAGAGCGTGGAACTTATCAGATGCTTAAGGAAGCCTTCTTGGCAAAGTTTCGACGACAAGGCTTCCAAGATAGATTGGCCCAACAAATGGATTACCTGCGACAGGGAGTCAATGAGAGCATTGATAACTACATTCAAAGAATGGAAACCTTGGTAAGAAAGATGGGCGTGAATGCCTCGAACGATGAGACATTGAAGAGAAGATTCATTGCCGGATTGAGAGATCCTACGGCACGACAGCATATCAGCCTGACAAGACCTGCAACTTTAATAGATGCTAAGGAACAAGCGAGGCTTTGGGAGGAAGTACAATTATGTCAACAAAGGAAGATGGAGCTCTTATACGAGCCAATGGGAGGCCCAGGAAACATACCGATGAAAGATCCTGGCCAAGGAAGTCCCGCATTGATGACACCAGCTTTTGTAGCTGCCACTAGCAGGCCAGGCGAGGTGAAGCCTGCGCTAACTGAAGAACGAATATTGGAGTTGGTCACACAAGCTATAAAAGCTGTCACAATGACCCAAGAAACATACACAGTAAAACCAGAGGTCACAACAAACCCGAATCAAGTGTTTCGATCAAATACATGGTGTGGAAAATGCCATGGTTATGGCCATTCGGCTTCAGAATGCCCTACAGTCTCGAGAGTATTCTCAGATAGATCGCCACCTAGAATTCGTTGCACTTTTTGTGGAAGGACAAATCACACGGAGGACCGATGTTACAATAAGAGAGCCTATGAAGAGAGGACCATGAAATCGGGAGATACAAGAGAAAGATCCTACACGGGATTTCCTGTTCAAAGTGTCCCGCCTACATCTCGTTGGGAAAATAGACAACCTTATGGATATGGTGCTCAGGGTCAAGGAGGAGACTATCCGAGAGGAGTCGCACGTGATCAAAGAAGAGATGGTCCAATCCAGTGTTGGAGGTGCCATGGCTTTGGCCATACTCAATCTAGATGTCCAAACGAAAAGAAACTAGTTGACTATACCCCACTGTGTAGGTACTGTAGTGGAGAGGGACACTTTGATGAAGATTGTCCAACACGAAGAGCTGCCACTGTCAAGGATAAGGGGCCAGTAGGGTCCTCGAATTATGTTGAGACTCAGATGCATTCCACACCGAGAGCTCAAGAGCCAGTTCCTACGATCGGAGTAGTGTTCAAGACACCGAACCCTCAAGAAGGCTCTAGCTCGTCAATGCACTTTGTGGATGCTTACCAGGCCAAGAAACCGCATAAAGAGCCAATTGTGGTAGTATTCACAAGGACTCAAGAGTATTTGAAGAAACATCCAGAAGGTGAAAGCGAAAAAGCTAGCCAGGAGAAAATACCCAAACATGGAGAGGTAGAAAACCAAGTTGGAGGATTTGCTGAGCAGCAAGAGTTTGAAGATGGGGAAGAAGTCAAGATCCTTCCACCAGTGACCAAGGAGTTTGTGCCAGGCATAGCACCATTCCTTGAAAGATTAAGGGCTCCAAAGTGTAGGAAGGAAAGACAAAGTTTGGAGGCAGTGGACATCATAAACCTGCTTGCTGACACAGAAGTCACATTGGACATTGGCACCTTGTTGAAATGTTCACCTGCATATAGGAAACAATTCTACAACGAATATATTAAGAAGCCGAGGAAAGCTCGAGATAAAAAGAGACAAGATAAAGAGGTCCAAGGTATGATTCAAAGTATTATGACGTAAATTGATTCGAATGCTCTAGCTGTGACAGTCGAGATTAAAGGGTATGCAGTCCCCGGTGCTCAGTTAGATAGTGGAGCCGCAGTCAACCTTATGACTGAGTACATGATGAAAGCTTTGGGCCTCAGCCACATGGAAGAAACTCCAATGTCCTTGAGAATGGCAGATCAAACGCAAGTGAAGCCTGCGGGTCTTTTGAAGAATGTAAGCACAATTGTGGGCTGTCTAGAGTTTAAAGTTGATTATTTGATAGTAAGACCAAGGACCTCAGAGGCCACCTTCTCGATCTTACTTGGACGGCCATGGCTGGTGCAAGCCGAATGTGTGCACGATTGGCACACAAGATTTATCACAATTGGACCGAAGGCTGATCGAATACAACTTCAAGTGTATCCAAACTTGACCGGCAAGAAATCGACAACAGCTGAGGAAAGGGAGCAGAAAGCAAAGGAAAAGGTTAGACAAGAAATGGTGCGGGTAAGATTTGCCTTACGCACGGAAACTTCTAAGGACCTTTTGCAGGATGGCTTTAACTTGCAATTATCCAACCTCCAACACGCGAAGGTGGGCGAGTACAAAGACCCACTAGTTTACAAGGATGACTCAGACTAGGAGTTGCTAGGATGGTTGACACACACGAGTGAATTTGAGTGCTACATGTTGAGTATAGACGCAAAAGGAAGCAAAGCTACCCAATCCCTGGAGAAGGGAACTTCAAAAGAAGAGTTGAAGCTTGAGTTAGCTCCGATAACGGAAGTACAACAGTTGAGAGAAAGGGTGAGAGTGCTAGAAGCAGAGCTTCTAAGGAGAAGTCGAGAATCGGAAAAAGAAGCGAAGAGTAAGACTAAAGTGTCGGAAGCCATTGCAAAAGCTGAACTAAAGAAATTGGGTCCGGTCGAAATAGAAAAAAACAATGATTTACTTGCCAACCATGCACGCGTGATCGGGGAGCACTTTCCAATCACAGTGTCATCAAGGAATAAGGAATATTCGCGAGAAGCTCAGGTGGAAAAATGGGAAGTATTTTCAGAAAAGTTCTTGAGCGTGGGGTTAGAGCTACCAGATGGAGTACGAGATTGCATTAAATTGGCACTCAAAAATTTCAGCAAGGCCTTTGCATGGTCATACAGTGATCTAAGTGGAATTGATCCCCGAATCTGCCAACATTATATAGATTTGGAAGAAGGCACCCGACCAATATGTCAACGACTTAGGCGAACAAATCCAGTCTACTCGGAATTGATCAAGCTAGAATTGACTAAGTTATTGGAAGCAGGATTCATATATCCCATCGCATACAGCGAATGGGTATCACCAATTGTAGTTGTTCCGAAAAAAAATAAGAAAATCCGCATTTGCATAGATTATCGGAAGTTGAACGAGCGCACAAAAAAGGATCACTTCCCTTTGCCGTTTACTGATCAAATCTTGGACAGAGTGGCTGGCCATAAATTGTACTCATTTTTGGATGGTTTCAGTGGGTACAACCAGATCCAAATTCATGAAGAGGATCAATAAAAAACTACTTTCACGACAGAATGGGGTACGTATGCATATCGTGTGATGCCATTTGGATTATGCAATGCACCGGCCACATTCCAGAGGGCAATGATAGCTGCATATCAAGACTATTTGCAGGATTGGATGGAGATATTCCTCAATGACTTTGCGATTAGAGGCAACAATGAAAACATGATGGAGAGGATCGAAGCTATTTTAAGAAGAAGCATTGAAAAAGGCATCGCATTAAATCCTGAAAAGTGTACGTTTGGAGTACGAAGAGGATTGCTCTTGGGACATGTTATTTCCGAAAAAGGGATCGCAGTTGACGAGGATAAAGTAGAAAAAATCGGACAACTTCCACCTCCTCAAAACTTGCGGCGACTCAGAGGATTCTTGGAACATGCTAATTATTATCGACGATTTATATTAAATTTTGCATCAATAGCAGCACCACTGACGAACCTTTTGAGGAAAGAACAAAAATATCAATGGACTAGAGAGTGTCAAGCTGCATTCGATTTGATCAAAGAGAAATTGATAAATGCACCAATTTTAGTAGCACCTATCTGGACGAGAGAATTTCATGTGCATACAGACGCTTCTCATACCGTGGTTGGAGCAGTGCTATGCCAAGCCGATGAAAAGAAGTTGGACCACCCTATTTATTACGCAAGTCGAGACTTGAATAGCACTGAGAGGAACTACATGACTACAGAGAAGGAATGCCTCTCGATGATCTTTGCGGTAAACAAGTATTGGCATTATCTGATGGGAAAGCATTTCACGTTTTATGTGGATCATGAAGCCCTAAAGTATATCATCAATAAACCCGAGCTATCAGGGCGATTGATGAGGTGGATGCTACTCCTCCAACAATTTCAGTTCACAGTGGCAACCAAACCAGGCAAAGCGCACATATTGGCTGACCATTTATCTCGAATTATTAATGAGGGGCCAATCTCTGGTGTGCCCGACGATGCTCCTGATGGACATCTATTTCAGGTTGATGCTAAGGTACCTTGGTATGCCGACTTGGTGAATTTCTTGTGCACCACTAAATACCCGCCAGGAGCAAGCAAGAGAGAGAAGCAAAAACTATTAGCACTGGCAAAACACCATAGCATCATTGGTGGGTAGCTCTATCCATATTTTGTCCATGAAAGCATTTATCAGAGGTGTCTTGAGGAAGAAGAGGCAACCCTAGTTCTGAGAGCATTGCATGATGAACCCTGTGGTGGGCATTTTGCGGGTGAGCTGACGGCAAGAAAGATCTTATTGGCTGGGTATTGGTGGCCAATGCTGTCCAAAGACTCTCACACATACTACAAAAAATGCGACAAATGCTAAAGAATGGGCAAACCAACATTAGCACATGCAGCTCCTCTTACGCCGGTGCTGGCTCTTAAGCCTTTTGAAAAATGGGGAATTGATTTTGTGGGGCCTATTGATCCTCCCTCAAGATGTAGATCCAATAGGTATATCTTGGTTTGCACTGACTATGTTACCAAGTGGGTAGAAGCCAAAGCTCTGAAGAGTGACCGAGCTATTGATGTAGCTAAATTTTTGTATGAACAAATTATCACCCGATTCGAATTCCCATTGGAGATAATGAGTGATAGAGGAACACACTTTGTCAACGAATTGATCGAGGAATTAATGGAATTGTATAAGATCAAACATAGGAAAAGCACTCCATATTACCCGAGGGCGAATGGACAAGTGGAGGTTACCAACAAGGTTCTTGAACAGATTTTGACAAAGACAGTAGCTGTGCATAGGCGAGATTGGGATGAGAGACTTTTGGAAGCTTTGTGGGCGTATCGAACATCCTACCGAGTGACGAATAAGAGCACTCCGTTCTCCCTAGTATATGGCTAGGAAGCCATCTTTCCCATCGAAAAAGAAGTTCCGACATTAAGAGTGTCCATCGAGGCCAGGCTGGGAGAGGAAGAGTCATTGAAGGAGAGGTACATACAACTGGTCAAGCTAGAAGAAAAGAGACTTATTGCATAGCAAAGTCTGGAAGCTATTCATAGAAGACGTAAGGAGAGGCACGCCAAGAATCTCAAGACCCATGCGATTCAAAAAGGGGATTTGGTGCTAGTCTATGATAGCAAATATTACAAATTCTCGGGGAAGTTACAGACAAGATGGGCAGGGCTGTTTAAAGTGGTGGAACTCAACTCCAATGGTTCCATGCAAATTCAAGATTTAGGACAATAATGTGCTCTCGTGAAGGTTAATGCGCTTCGAGTTAAACCATATTTCAACTAGCATTAGGACGGGAGAAGCCAGACGAGATCCAAGCGGAAGGACGTAGTAGACTCCTTGTACATAGATGTACAGTTATATATATATATATATATATATATATATATATATATATATATATATATATATATATATATATATATATATATATATATATATATATATATATATATATATATATATATATATATATATATATATATATATATATATATATGCGCATATGTTAGCTATGATTTTTGTTGTCATAAATATTATCCCTTGCTAGCTCAAGAATTTTGGACTTCTAATTATTTTTTGTGTTGCGCAGAGACTGTTAGGAGCTAAGTAACAAAATGGCAGATCAAATAACTCAACTCTATTTGTACGAGCTGGGGATATATTTCTCGGACCAAACATTCACCCGCATGGACATAGAGGTCGACGACTTTGAGACCAAATATGATGTGGAGCAAGCGCACTGGCTGGTATGCTTCATAAACCAGGGTTTGGATATTACGTTTCATATTGAGTGGTTTGAGACATACCTGATCCGACATGTAGGATGGGTGGGGGATCGATATTACTATTTTGACCCTTCGAGGGAAATGCCTAACGAAGAGAACGATATCACTTGGGCTTGGGCAGATCTGTTAACGATAGGTAGCGATGACGAAGCTCCTGAAGTTGAGTCGGACTCGCCCTAGGGAAGTCGTTGGGATGCGAGTACGAGGTGAGGCTATATGAGACATCGAGGAGACCCACATTCTAGATCATCTAAGGATAGGTATATGAGGGACCAGGGTATAGCCGGTTGCATTTATCTAGTGAAAAGTCAAATCAATGAATACATATGTAGTGTCTATAATTGAGAGAATGGAGTGAAGAGGTGGTTGATCTGTCAAAGGCTAGAGTGTATATGTTTGCATGCATGTGTGTGAAAAGTGGGGAAAATCCCTTTCTTCCTCTCCCTAATTCTCATGACTAGGGTAGATTAATTAACTATGAAAAAAAAAAGAGAAAAAAAAAATTTGTGTTGTTGTGATTGTACCCAACGTGCTATGGTGGGCTAGTAGGTGGGTGGAGTTATCCTAGCCGGGTGGTTAGGACCACGATCCGCAGCTAGTTTCGCCATAGGCTTGGGATGTACATGTTGTGTCTTAGCTACACGCCATAGCGGGTTGGTAGGTGGGTGGAGCCATCGTGGCCAAGCGGTTACGACCACGGGCCGCATCCAGCTTTGTTATGGGCTAGCTTTATATGTTATGTGTTATCATTATGCGGTTGTGTGTTGTGCGCTACGTTGCATTGGTAGATGGGTGGAATTAAACTGGCCGGGTGGTCAGGTCCACGAATCGCATCCAATGTCAATGTAGGCCAACGTGTGAATATAAATAAAATTTACATATGAAATTATTCCCCACTCCTAAGGGAGAGAGAGAGAGAGAGAGAGGAGAGGGCGACGATCGCTTGGAAGGGAACGTCATTTGCTTGTGTAATTGGTATATGGTGGCTTGCGACAGATCAACTCACTCTGAATCAACATTCGCAAAGGCACAGATACTGTATATGTACTTATAGATGAGACCTTTAGCGAGGTAATGCAACGGTCTTGCTTTATAACGTGTGTGCTCTATCCGAGGGTTTTCCAGTGTGTGGGACACTCCAGGGTTTTTATGTAGGACTTGACCTGTACTCGAGTCTCGATGGCTTTTGTAGGACGACGATGGAGATTCTTCGGGAGTGTCTAGTCATGGAATAATTGTACATAGCGAATAGTAGGTGCAATAATGGGGTATGCATTTTGGGTATGTTGCATCTCCTGTTGGATTCATTTCAGTTGTTGTTGTTTATTTCGGTATTTCCATTTCTTTTTTTTTTCGCAATCATAGTTGCATGTGTAAAACATGGAAAGGTATGCATGTGTTATTTTGGTTGAGACTATTTTCATAATGGAATGCATGAGCAATTTGATGCATGTGGGAATATGGAGTTGCATATATGTGCATGTTCTGGGATCAATTTGTAAATGAATGATTTGTATCTATTCATGAGTGATTTTTTTGCACTAATGGCTTCAATGAGTACAGGTCTAGTTGGAATGATGGCTCGATGAAAAGGTATGCAAATAAGTTGTAAGCTGACATGTTCACGGTTGTTTGGATTACATTGCAACAAGAGTGGCTCGTCGAGGACGACTTCGCAAATAACAAGAGGGGAGTATGTTAGCTCAAGAAATGGTTGCTTTTTATGCACTAATATGTTTGTATTTGGCAAGGGAATCTGTTTGATTGCAGGTACTTGAGGAATTGATCAAATGGTTGACGAGAGGTATTTGCAACTACATGACAACTTCTTGGTTAGAGAGGAACACTGACAAGATCAAAGCTCACATGCAGCCTGTTAGAGAGAGGCACTCATCAATATCATTTGCTCAGCTTGCGAATGCTTGCCACCTAGAGAGAGTGGACCTTTCGGCTCATGGCTTTTATGCCCCCTTGATATTGGTTTTGATTGAGAAATAGAAAAATGGGGAACAAATGTTTGTATTAATTGTTCACAGTGGGGGAGAGAAGATTTCTTCTATTCAAAGAAAATGAAAGCGTTAGAGGTATCATGAACTGATGGGAAATGATATGAAGCTATCATCGGATTTTGAATAGCTTCAACAAGAGTAGAAGTAATTGAGCAGGTACACAGATATCATCAGCTAGAGCATTCTGAATTTGGAAGGTTTCTTTCACCATACTACATCTATCTAGAGCTTCTCATGGATCAGGGGTGAGCCACCATGAGAAGGCATGTGCATCTACAGAGAAGAAAGAGAGAATGCGTCTTGGAACACTTGTGGGAAGATCTAAGAGGAATCAGTAAGAGAGCATTGAAATTGAGAGGAGGACTTGGTGTTTTCAAGAAAGGTCACGAGTTCTAGGAATGAAGAACAAAAAGGGCATCAGTATGTAGAAGGAGGGAGGTGGTGCAGAGAATTGGTTGTGATACATGGGAAAGCTTTTCAAACAGTACTTGAGTGGCGATCGGATTTACTGCTGCGGTATATGTAAGGTGCATGCTGCCACGCATGACCAGATTTATGCTAAAGCCTTTCAAGGCCGATTTGGGCCCGCCTATCTTTTCAACAATGTTGTAGGATAAATGTATGCTTGGGACCCCGCGAGGACCGCATTCTGATGATAGGTCTATACACTGTAGTGGATATCGAAGATTCAGAGGAAGAGGGGTCTACAATCGGTTGGTTTTTTCTGTCGCTTGTATGTAAGATTGAAAGGTGGAAAACCCTTCTGAGGGACGTATGCAGTCAGGAGTCGAGGGGAATAGCAGTGAAGGGGGGACCCTTTGTCAGAGGTATGAAGAAACCGAAAGGTATAACACCTTTTGGCTGTTAATTCTGGAAAAAGGCGCTTAAAATTGCACGTACGAGGGGGAGGGGGGGCTGGCCTGCTTCGTTTTTTTCAGCCACTGTGTGTTTTTGAGTTCGCATCCTGGGAGGAAGGGGAGCTTCGTTTTGGAGGACAGAGAGAAGGAAGGGTTGTCGGGCATGGAGTAGCGCCAAGGGGGAGGAAGGAACGAGCTGTCCGAATGTGTTACTATGGCTGAGAAGAGGTAAAGGACCTTGGTTGATGCTGGCGCGTCTGCACTTTGCACGTATTTTCCGAGAAGGTATCAAGGGAGGAGTTTTTGCTGGAGTTTTTGGGAGGATACTTGGGGGAAGATTGTGGTGTCAGAGGGGAACTCGCTCTCATTTTGTTCAGATGAGAGGTGACCCTATTTGGGAACAGAGGCAATGCACAAGAGGCCTTCATGGTAGGTACCTGCCCGTTCAGTTACTCAATGGCCGAGGAATCAGTGAATCCATAGCAGCAGCAACGTTGTTCCTACTGGTTGTCTTGTTGGGGACATACCGGAGCTAGGGAAGCTTTCTTTGGGTGTGGACATCTGAACACAGGGAGGTGAGCAGAGGCAAGGAAGGGAAGAAGACCACCGTTCTATCTCAAGGGGGAGGAGTTGTGGCGTTTCCAGTTTGCTTTGGAGCAAAAAGTCGTGATATGCTTGACTATTATAGACACGGGCTTAAGGGTCACAATGTGTTCCCGTCTCATCTGATGCAAACCCACGCTCACATAGGCTGTGAGTAACAGTAGGGGGAGATCGAGGAAACATCCATGATGCACCTTATTGAGATGAGGAATATCCTTCCTTTACGGAGTAATGAGCGATAATCAACCTGGACAAGGAGTTTTGATGGGCTTCATGCAATAAGTCAGGTTTCTGCAACTTCGATGAAGGTAAAGATCCTAATTTTGGTGTTTGTACTGCCATAGAAGTGATTCTTGATAATTTTTGTATGGCCCTTTGAGGACATGAGGATATGATAATCTGGCCATCCCAACTTTTTGGAAGAACTATCGCATCAAAATACAATTAATTGTTTTTTTTTTGGATGCCATATGCAACACAGTGTCTGGGCATGAGAAGATATGAGGAAGTGATTATGCTTGAATATAGTGAGCGAAACCATCTGCTGGGTTTTAATCATATATAAAGTCTTAGTTCCCCAAAGCTTGTGCATGGCATTTTCCTTCCACTTGTACCAAACACGGGTCATGATAATCTGGTGAAAGTCCTCACTGAAAATTTGGATCATTGTTGCGAACGCTGAAAGGGATGCACATTAGGTTCTGAGCATATGTTAATGCATCAACAAATAGGGTTTGCGTTGCGAGTAAGAAACAAAGTCTCCTTTGCATAAGTCGCAGTACACAGTTCCAACACGCTGAACATGATGAATGCATTTGATTTTGGGTGTTCTTTTTGCAGTTGTGTAGTCATAAAGAAATGGTTGAAGTGGCGTGTGCCGCCTTCTTGGTGAAAACTCTAAGTTGTAATAAGAAAACAATTACGAGTTGCTGGGTTGGAATATATATCATTGAATGGATGTGTTTTATAGGGTTACCATACGCACTAAATGTATGTGTACATGAAGTCGAGAGAGAGAAAGCTAAGGATTCAGTCCTATTTCGAATCGTTATGATTCAGGCCTCTAGAGTATAGAAAGGGAATGAGTGTGTGCGTATGGAGGTGTGCAAGAGTGTGGTGATGCATGAGAGTGCATGAGAGTATAGGCATGTATAGGAGTGAGAGAGAGAGAGAGAGAGAGAGAGAGACCACCATCAGATTGAAAGGAGAATGATCAGAAGGGGGTAGGCCTATCTTAGCGAGGTCCAACCTTGTGC
The DNA here is from genome assembly GCA_020310875.1 of Ceratopteris richardii. NCBI lineage: Eukaryota > Viridiplantae > Streptophyta > Polypodiopsida > Polypodiales > Pteridaceae > Ceratopteris > Ceratopteris richardii. The sequence continues at coordinate 85,684,554 of CM035415.1, forward strand.
ACAAGGGAACTGGAGAAGATGCGGAATATGACCATTTAGGGCCGCGTGAGTATGATGCTCTTATTGGATCAGTAAGCACGTGGGCAAGTGAGCAGGCTTTTGATCTTGCGGCATCTCGGAGGAAAATATGGGAAGGATGCTATTCATTTATATTTTGACGCCTCTATTCTTCCTTCAGTAACAGAGTCGAAGGCATGGAGGATGCAAACAGCTACTGGGTTGTTCGAGAGGTGAATGTGTGTCGGCATAATTGCATGTGTGGAAAGAGTGTGCAAGAGAGAGGTGGGAAGTGAGTGGACATAGGTGGGCAAGAGCATGGGGTTATCAAATAGAGATAAATTTGGGGATTCCAAGCAACACAAGTGATCAATTCTGAGAGGTTTGGGAAAAGTAAAGGCTTGTATAATCATACTTCCCTTGGGTTCAGAGACTCTCCAATAGCCAAAACTCTAAGCAGATATACACCATGATTCCTGTGTTGCAAAATCTCCGAAAGGGCACCTGAGTAGCTAGCAAGTCGACCAGAAGCAGAAGAGAACATACACCAGAGAAGAACCAAAAGTGGAAATGTTGCACAAAAAGGCGGGATGGCGAATGGAGGGAAGGAAGGCGGGGGAAGGGAGAGCTGAGGTGGCTGCGATTGATAGGGAAAGGAGGGGTAAGGATGGGGTTGGGAAGAAGGGAAAAGGGAGGGTGAGGGAGTAGGATTATTGGCTCTGGAGAGGGCCGAAATGATAAAACAGTAAAGCTAGAGAGTATATGGAAAATTGGAAAACATATGGTAAAATTAAGGGAGAATAGACCATGGGAACCATGTGCTTAAAGAAAAACAGGTGATAAATGTGCTCAAAACATGTGGGTTTTGACCTAAAGTTAGAGAAAAGTTGGCATTTTGGAAAAAACTAAGCCAAAAAATGAGTCTAGGTGCCAAAATACACGAAAATGACCCCAACTTTAAAAAAAATGGGCATCCGAGGTGCAATCTAAAGCCAAAAGCATCGGACCATGAAATATATATATATATATATATATATATATATATATATATATATATATATATATATATATATATATATATATATATATATATATATATATATATATATATATATATATATATATTAGTTTTAATGAAAATATAAAGGTTTCCTCTTTTTTTTTTATGCTTGGGGTGGGCAGAACATAAAGAAAAAATAAAAATAAACTAAAAGAAAAGAAAATAAAAATAACAATAAGTAAAGAAAAAAAAAGTAAATAATAAAAATCATAAAACAAAATAAATCAAATAAATAAATAACAACAAAAAGAATCAACGCACGGGGGGAGGGGAACTTAAAATAATACAAAAAATAAAATAAAATAAAAAGAAAAATAAATAATTAAATAAGAAATAAAAAAAACTCATGGGGATTGGGGGATGGGGAGGGAGAGAGAGAGAGAGAGAGAGAGAGAGAGAGAGAGAGAGAGAGAGAGAGAGAGAGAGAGAGAGAGGAAGGTTTTCTTTTTGGGAAAAAAATCCATGGGGGCCCCTGTTTTTTTTGTGTAAAATATCAAAAAATTAGATAAAATACAAATAAAAACAAAAAAATGCACAAAAAATCCAAAAAATTTGAAAACAAATTCTGAAGAAATTTCCTACAAGTCTAGGCCAAATTTACCAAGAAAATGACATTTAAAAAGGATAAAAAAATTCTAGAAAATTTCTAAAAATGCTTGAAAAATTCCCAAAAATTTTGCTTATGCAAAGGGCTATGAAATGGTTGCTAAATTTTCTAAAAATGCAAGGAACAAGCATGAAAATGGATAAAAACTACTAAAACTTGAGCAAAATGATATGAGAAGGCTATGTATAACCTGGACAAATTTTGCAAGTTCTAGGTGATCCAAAAAGCTTCAGTTGTGTTGATGATAGGCTTGAGCCTTCATATATTGATGAGTGGTAGTACCTTTCCTTTCAGAGTCTCTAAATCCATTGCACCCCAATTCAACATCATCTTAATTCTATAAGGTTCTTCTTAGTTTGGAAGTCATTTTCCCCTTACTTGTGTGTGGATTTGAGGTCTATGGAGAAGAACTAACATGCCTATTTGTAAGTTATTATTCCATAGATTTTGATCATGTGCCTCCTTCCTCTTCATTTGAGTCTCTCTCAATTGATTTGCAACATCTAAATGTATCTCTTCCACTTTGTGCAGTGATCCAAGCCTGTGAGAGACATCAAAATCTTTCTTTCCCTGCATGAATGCTAGTTTTGGTGACCCATGCAGAAATTCAAAGGGTTCAATAGGCAATATCCCATAAACCAAATGGAATGGAGAATATCTAGTAGCTTCTTTGTAAGCTAATCTGTATACCCATAGGGTACCTTGATAAGCTATGCCCCAAGAAGTGGGTTGTAACATACATTCCTTCCTTAACATGGCAATTAATACCTTATGGGTGGATTCTGCCTGTCCATTAGCTCTTGGATAATAGGTACAAGAGGTCCTATGTAAAATTCTGTACCTATTAAAAATTTCCTGTAGGACCTTGTTAACAAAATGAGTACCTTGGTCTGTACAAATTTCAAGGGGGCATTCAAATCTGCAAATGATGTTACTATAAATGAAATCAACAATAGTTTGAGCGGTGCAATCAGGGGAGGCAATAGCTTCAACCCACTTTGTTGCATAGTTAATGGCAATCAATAGATACTTTTCTCACTTTGGAATCGACAGAGGGTAGATGGGCCCTATGAAATCTAGCCCCCACTTCTCAAATGGTTGCCAATTAGTGGAGATAATCAAGGGGTTGTGCCTCTTGTTTGTTGGCTTGGGTCCACACCTCTAACAAACATCACATGCTTTTCCCCATTCCTTTGCATCTTTGAATAATGTAGGCTACCATAGGCCCGCATCAAGGATTCTCTCGCTCATAATATGTCTTGGAAGGTGCCCACCACCTATTCCTTCATGTGCAAATTTAGGGACTTCCCTCGCTTCATCTTCTTCCATGCCTTTTCTAAACCTGTTTGCTTTTTCCAGTCTATATAATATTCCCTCAATGAAGGTAAAAGGTCTGATTTTGATTAGCAGCCTCTTTCTTTGCACAACACTTGCCCTCTCTGGATACAATCTAGTTTTAATAAAATTCTTGATATCATCATATCAACCTTTAGCTTGTACAGTGACCAGATTAGCATCTCAAATATCATCATTTACTCCGATTGTTTGATCCATCATGTTGATCCTGGATAGGTGGTTTGCCATGACATTTTCTTTATTTGGTCTATGGACTATAGAAAATTCAAATTCCTGGAACAAAAGTAGCCACCTCCATATCCTCCCAATCACTTGTGGCTTGTTCAATAAGTACTTGAGTGGTTGATGATTAGTGAGGATAACAAATTTCACACATAACAAATAATGATGAAGCTTTTGTATAATGAAAAACATTGCTAGGGCCTCCTTTTCTGTGGTGCTATTTTTTTCAGTCTTAGTCAAAATTCAACTAGCATACTAAATAGGTCTGTCAAGTTTGTATTCTTCACTATGTTGAGCCAAAACTGCACCCATTGCATATGCACTGGCATCTACACATACATGAAAAGGTTTTGACCAATCTGGTGTGATAAGAATTGGTACAGCCACCAATTTGGACCTTAATGTCTCATAAGCATTCTCTTCTTCTTCTTCCCATTTAAAGGCTACTTCTTTACCTGTAAGTCTAGCCAGTTGCCTAGCTATCTCTGCATACATTTTGATAAATCTTATGTGGTACCCAATATGCACCAAAAATCTTTGAATATCTTTAGGATATTTGGGTTTAGGTAACTTTAGTAAAGAAATAATTTCATCAGGATCCGGAGCCATACCTTTAGCTGACACCACATGACAAAGGGTAGCTTTAGTTTAGTCTCCCTACATCTTTTAAAAACATTCTACAGCTATCTCAAGTGATGGTCCAAGCAATCCAAAGGAATCTCTTTGTGAGATCCTGAAAATGAAGAAAAGTCATCCATGAAAATTCTAATTGTTTCTAGCAATAAGGGTCCAAAAATGAGGTTGACGGTCCTGTTAAAGATGGCTGGAGAATTTCTGAGCCCAAATGGCATTTTTACATACACATATGTTCCCCAAGGTGTGATAAAAGCGGTCTTTTCATGATCCTTTGGGTGGATGGATATTTGATTATAGACACTAAAGCCATCCATAAAGCTATATAATGCGTGTCCAACCACCTCTTCAATGAATTGCCCTACAAAAGGCATGGGGAATCCATCTGGAATGGTCACCTTGTTGAGTGCTATAAAGTCACCACAAATCCTGATTTTGTTGGTATTCTTCTTTGGTACTATGACCATTGGTGAAAGCCATTCTGAGTGTTCCATAGAAACGATGATTCCTGCATCCTCCATCTTCTATATTTCCACATAAATAGCTTCAATATATTTTGGGTTAAGTCTATAACTCTTTCCTCTTATTGGTTTGGCTCCATCAACAATAGGGATTCTATGCTCTCCATAATTGGCACACAATCCTTCTAAGTCTTTATAATGCCACACAAAAACATCTGCATAATGTGTTAAGAAAGATTTTACCTTTTTAAGTAGCTCTGGGTGGCTCCACAACCAAGTGGCCACCAAAACTGGATGATTATTTTCCTGAGTGCATAATTGTACTTCTTTGTCTTCTATAGATTGGTTATAAGGAGAAAAGTACAATGGTGATGTACAATACAATCCAAATGCTTTTTGTGCAAAATCCCAAATAGTGCACAATCACAAAGTACAAAATACCCAAGGCTCTTATTGCTATCGACTTTCTCTAGACCAGACCTCCACCTTCTCTAAGCTTGCACTTGTGCATGCCTTGCACTCAAGATTCCAATAGGGAGAGGAATGGACACCTTTTGGCGGTACGTGCATAGCTTCAATGGGACCTTAGGACCTTTGGTTGTATGCTTAGCACTTCTCTGCACACTTCTAAGTCACTCTTCATGCACACCTTGCACTTCACTTCTCTGCGTCGCACACTCACTCTATGCCTCTTGCACTTCTCTTAGTCTAGACTATGCTCACCTTGCTTAGTCCCCAAGGATAATGCCTTGCCTTGATTTGAGTGTTGATTCATGTACCCTGTCGAGGGATGTGAAAGGAGGCTTTAGTGTCATCACAGAGACTAGAGGTGTCCCTAACATAACAATCTGATGCAAAAGAGGCACTATGAGAGCCTGAACGAGTACAATATGACAGAGGTGCATCTAATTTGCTATCACACAAAGTCTGCACCAGCCATTTTGACATAGTTTTCCTGCTCAATATCATCTCTCTCATCAACAAGTGCACGTTGGGTCTTTGTGTACTTTACGAATTAGGATGTGTTTTTAGTGGGTGGGAAGTTATTAGCTAAAGTTGAGTGCTTGATTGAAGGATAGCCTTTGAGCCTATGGTCCATATGGAAGTGCGTCTCTATACCTAGAAACAACGTCTCTATAGGATGGCAAGATTAATTCTTTGTCAGTTATTCTATCTTTATTAATTTCATCAATGATGTTTTTTGTTTGATTAGATTGAATTTTCCTTTTTAAGGTTGAAGGAAACAAATCTTCACTGTTTTCAGGTTTAGGTAATATGATTGAAAGAAAAGGCAAAATTCTAGATAGACGATCATATTCTAGAAGTGTAAAGTTCCATCTACAACATGATCTTTAACTACTTCTAGTTCTAATTCAACACTAGTCTCATCCTCGTTGGCTTGAGTAGTAGTATTCTCTAAAGGAGCAGGTAACAAAGTCTTCAAAATAAAAGAGCTATGTATATCATTATTTTTTGTAGAATATTTACTTGAAGATGCAATATTTGTACACATGAAAAGTGAAGTGTAATGAAAGGATTTGATTGATAATTGAATTGTATAGTGATAATCCTAAGACTTAAGAATCAAAACTAGTCCTATACAAGTGCTTGAGAAAAGTCCTAATACAGATTTTAGAAGATACTCCTATACAAATCTTTTAAAAAAATTTAATACAAGATTTTTATATATCAAAAGAAATATAATGAAACTAAGATGAGCGGCACAAAAGGTAGCTCCAAGCTCGTCGATTTGGTCAAGTCGTTTTGCTTCATCAATTCCTTCTTCAAATGATCTAAAAACAATATTAAGAATAAAAGAACATAAGTATGTCCCATTACATATAAAACACACTTATATATACTATACTCATTTATTCAAATATTCTTTTTATTCATAGATGCATGCTAACATGATCTTATATACATGCTAACACACATGTCCATGTATGCTAACTCATATTTCCTTGTGCAACATGCATTTATTTTCTTCAAGTGAACATACACTTAGATGCATGCTAACTTATGCTAACTCTTTCTCTCATACTTCTATATTAGTACACACTCACATCTATTCACATACACATACTCCTATTCTTAAAACATATGCATTTATCATTATACATTCATATGCATACATGTTAACTTACACTTATCTTATGTGTATAAATACCTATATGCACATTTACATACATATACTTAAGCACATATGGATACATAACTATACTAACTCATCACTCATGTACGAATGCATCTATTTATGCATGTCTGAATTATGTACTTTTCCACTTATATGTATATAAATATGCATGCATACACACATGTATTTACATGCAATCATGCCCATATATTCTCTTGCATGCTCATACATCCTAACATAATCATTCTACTAACATGCATAGATCTTCATTCTCATACATTTTATACTCTTATTCTAATTTATGCTAACACACTCATTTTTTTTATATACATAGATTATCATGCATTATTAAGCAAATGTACACACAAACACATATGTTCATGCATACTTACACGTAGATGCATTCATGCACATACTCATAATTTCCTATATGCATATACATTAACACATGCATCTACCTTCTTAATATTCATGCATATGCTCATAAATATATTAAAGTACTTATATACACTTAAATGTATACATCTATTGCATGCTTACATAATCATACTTGCATACATACTCATATATGTATGTCTACTTCATTAACATCCTATGTACTTTTATATATACGTTAGCTCACCACATATATATCATACTCATGTTTCTAATTTTTTACACATATGTGCGTTACTTCATCACATTCATGTATGCATTACTATGCTACATGCACCTAACTATACATAAACATATACATTCTCATTCATGTTAATAAATATCATATATGCTAACATACATATTCATACATTAACATTCAGTGTCATGCACACACATACATACATGCACCTCCACATATACATGCATACTTCATAAATCATGCTTCTAAATATGCACATGTATACATGCATTCATAAAGATACATTCACATGCGTACTTATGCACATGGACTTATGCATACATACACATACATTCACATGCATACTGATGCACATGCACTTATGCATACATACACATATGTACACATACAATTCATGTATACAACTCATATGCATATGCACTCTTTCATATGCACATGTATTCTATTCACTTCACATATACGTGTATTCTCATGCAACTCATGTATACAGTAATTCTATACTCATGCACATGTAATATGCACATGCATACATATATAGACATATGCATGCTCATTCACATAAAACACACAATCACATGCACTTACACACATTCACGCTGATACACAATCACCTTACATCCTTCCTAGATGGTCATTGGCTTAATAATTTAAGTCGAATGCTTGATTAGAAGTCTCTTAAACCAAACTACAAGACCCGAGGAATCTTTAACCATGAGAAACCAACAATATTTCTTTTTCTACAATATAAACAAAACATTTTCCAAGTGGCCATTAAAATTATGTCTATAAAAGAATATTTATAGCTTTCCTAAGTACCAACAAATCAAAATAGTATGGCACTGAATACAGTAACTTAGATTAGTTATAAGTCTCTCTCTCTCTCTCTCTCTCTTTCTCTCTCCCCTTCTCTGTCTGTGCTATCACTAGATGGAGGAGGGAGAGGAGAGGCTCACCTTTCTCTCTCTCTCTCTCTCCCCTTCTCTATCTGTGTTGCCATCGGAAGGGGGAGGGGGGAGAAGAGACACATCTTTTTCTCCCTTTGACTATCTCTCTCTCTCTCTCTCTCTCTCTCTCTCTCTCTCTCTCTCTCTCTCTCGCTCTCTCCCCCCCTCCCTCTATCTCTCTCTCTCTCTCTCTCTCTCTCTCTCTCTCTCTCTCTCTCTCTCTCTCTCTCTCCTTCTCTGTCTGTGCTGCCGCCGAATGGAGGAGGGGGGAGAGGCTCACCTTTCTCTCTCTCTCTCTCTGCGCATCTTTTTCTCTCGGACTCTTTCTCCTATGCATGCCTACAGTCTAATCATCTTTGTATCCGCTTGTAGCAGAATAGTCGTGAGATGGAGGAGGGGGGAGAAGCTACAATCTCTCTCTCTCTCTCTCTCTCTCTCTCTTTGTGTGTGTGTCCTTTGTGCGATGCGCGTCTACAGGCAGGAAGAGGGGGGAGAAGAAACATAATCTCTCTCTCTCTCTCATTCCATACCTTAAAACAATATTAAGAAAATAATAAATATCACCATATACATATATATACAAGCACATGCATGTCTTTTCTATGCATACACACCTAGTTTAGTGAACTAACACACATATACACGATCATGCATTCCTTGTTCTAACATATGCACACTTAGAGATAGATTAGTACTAACTTACACTTTACTATAATTACGTATCTATTTTTGTTTGCTATTTAATTATTAATATGAATTAAGTAAATAACCATATATATTAATATACAGTACATTACATACATTGGATATTAATTAATTTATCTATGACCTAATATATAATACAATAATGATAAATTAATTATTAATTAAATCCATTAATAATATAGATATATAGAAATATCCACATATGCTTATCTATTATTAAGGTTAAAACGTATAAAAATTTATGCCATAATAAGAATGGATATGTATAGCATTAAAGATCCATTTACTGTAGTATTTAAATGATGATTCTATAAATGTAACTAACACACCCCCATACCAATACATATGGTTAAATAGACATTGATGATCACAGTTACATGCTCATACATAAACTTGCATGGATACATACTTAGGGTTAATCCCATAGATCACATAGACTAGGAGTTCCTATAGTTACATGTAAGCAAGCACTTAGAGTGAAACTTACTCAACACATTAGGGGTTTCTTGAATTCACAAATAGGCAGACACATGGTTTAATCCAAATATACTTTAGGGTTTAAACATTTTTAAAGTAAATAATCACATAAATGATTTCAAATTATGGAGCATATCAGAGACTAACGATATACATATCTTCTCATCTACATGAAATCACTTATGCATAAACATAAACATAAAGACCCATAATTATTGCAATACAATCATATGCATGCCACACACAGATGATCATGATTAACATATGGATACTTATAAGAGTTGTTTGCAATCAACAACTTAAAATTTCATTAATATGAGATCTTTGCTTAGCCCAACTCATCACGAACTTGTTGTCTGTAGGTACTAAGATAGATTAGTCAAAGAAATGTACCAAAATAATTTGAGAGAGATAAAAGTTATTCATCTTAAAATCAAAAATTTTTTATTTTTCTGAGTGGTGATATGGAGTTGTAAATTCCTTCGACATCTGCCCCCACCAAACCTGCATATCATCCCGATGGGCCAACCTGCAGTTCATGGAAAACAACATCAAATTCTTTGGAAAAACTTATAAATTGACTTTAAATAAGATGATAAAAAATGCTCCTAAATTCAAATTAAGTTTTTTATAATAAAGAAAATTCATAATTATGTAAATGTGAACAGGAAATCATTTCATTCAATGCATACAGTCAAAAGAAAAATTTAGAAAATCCTATATTAGTTATTTAGACAATCGTGGTACTTACCATTCCATTAATCTTATTCACAAGTAAGATTTAATTTATTTAAGTATTCTATCTTCTATTTCTTAGTCGTCCGCCATAAGATACATCTAACTAATTCTTTTGCAGCAGACCTCCGCCTCATATAGCTTGCAATACATTTCAGAAGTGATTTCGAGACCACAACTGAATCATAATAATTTTTCTTTTTCTTTTTGCTTTTTCTTCTATTCTTTTTCTTTTTCCATCTTACAACAACCATTAATATACTACTTTATGTACTCATTTTTCTTTCTTTTCTTTTTTTTTTCCTTCACAACTTTTTTGTTAAAGGGGAAAGGCTTAACCCCTAATCAAAGTTGAGGATCTAGAAGCATGCTATATTTGGAACTGGGATCTCATTTGCTAAACAGTTTCAAAAAATAAAGAAGCCTACTTGTATAAAGTAAATTCACTTTTACTAAGGTTCGGAGGTCAAGTGTTCCTCTCTCCTATCCTCACAACACATTATAAGTTCCATAAATTGGACCTTCAACTTGCATACATATTCCTACTTTAATTTCTTTTTCCTGATCTACATAATTTTAATAAATTTCCTTTTATACTAGAAACAAATCATTTCCTAATTATGAAATGCATAAAATGAAACTTTTATATTAAAAGTAAAGAAGAATTGGAATTATTTCATCTGATTATGCTTCATCTTCATCTTCATCTTCCAGGACGTCATCATCTAGCTCAAACTCACTACTTGCCCTTCTTTTAAATAGCTTTATTCTCTTTCCTCCAATCATATTTCTTAACACAGTACCATCAAGTTCTCATAATTTATATGTACCTGTCTCAAAAACAGAAGCAACAACATATGGCCCAAACCAACGTTTAGTTAATTTAATGTGTGCATCATATTGAGTCTCAAAAGTACTATCATATATAAGCACCCAATCCCCAATCTCTATTGGTTGTGGCCTTAATTGATGTTTCTTGTCAAAATAAATTTTATTTTTCAATCGTGATGTTTTTAATTTTTTAATAGCTTCTTTTAATTTTTCATTACCTTGTTTTAGTTGAATAATTCTTAATGCTAATAATTCTTCTCTTGAAACATTATCTTCCCAATCTAAGCTCATCCAATTTATTATCTGAGTATGAATAGGAAATATCGGCTTTTGACAGTACATAAGTTCAACTAGCATAAAACCAGTTGTTCTCATGTACGTCATTCTATCAGCCCATAGAGCAAATGGGAGATATTTTGGCCATTGTCCAATATCTGCATGGCATGCTTTTGAAATAGCCTTCACTATGGAAGGATGCCCTCGTTCAATTTTTCCATTCACCTCATGGTTGTAGGCAGTCGTAAGAGACAATCAAATTCCATGATGTACAAAGAACTCTCTTGCCTCTCTAACATCTAGCTCACCTCGATCTGCTACTACTTTTTCTACATATCCAAATATGGATAATACTTCTTCGAAAAGAAATAAGCATACATTATAAGTAGTATTAGAACGAAGTGCTCTACCCTCAACGTGATTTGTTAAATCTTCACGTGCAAGAACGATGTATCTCATACCACTATTGCTGCTTGATAGAGGAATGTAACTAGCACGTAGTACAAATTCTCACAAATTCTTTTACAGTTACATACATCCTTAATCTGATTTTGGATTTTAATAGAGTAGGAAGGAAATAATAACAACTACTTATATCAAAGAACCTAAGCCTAAAAATATTTTTGTGCAATAAAATAAAACTCTTTTTGTATAATAAAATAAGTGTTAAGTAAAAAAACAGTCTTTCTGTTTAGAATAAGACTTTTCTTTTTGTGCAATAAAGTAAATCTTTTCAAGTACTTTAGAAAGCTATCCTTTGTTTTCTAATAAAGAATGCTATGATCTAATATGTAATTGCTTATAATGCTAAACACTAATCCTTCTTAATGCAATGATGTTTCAATGCCTTACAAATGCAAGTGTAATGTGACTAATTTCTAGTGCAAATGAAAGCAAACCATTTGAGTCTATGGTCTGTATGGAAGTGCGTCTCTATACCTAGAAACATCGTCTCTATAGGATGGCAAGATTAATTCCTCGTCAGTCATTCTATCTCTAATGATTTCACTGATGATGCTTTCTATTTGATTAAATTGAATTTTCTGTTTTAAGGTTGGAGGAAACAAATCTTCACTATTTTCAGGTTCAAGTAATACGATTGAAAGCAAAGGCAAAATTCTAGATAAATGACGATCATATTCTAGATAGTGTAAAGTTTCATCTATAACACGATCTTTAACTACTACTTCTAATTCAACACTAGTCTTGTCCTCGTTGGCTTGAGTAGTAGTATTCTCTATAGGAGCAGGTAACAAAGTCTCTAAAATAAATGAGCTATGTATATCATTATTTTTAGTAGAAGATTTACTTGAAGATGCAATATTTGTAGACATGAAAAGTAAAGTGCAACGAAATAATTTGATTGATAATTGAATCATATAGTGACGATCATATTCTAGATAGTGTAAAGTTTCATCTATAACACGATCTTTAACTACTACTTCTAATTCAACACTAGTCTTGTCCTCGTTGGCTTGAGTAGTAGTATTCTCTATAGGAGCAGGTAACAAAGTCTCTAAAATAAATGAGCTATGTATATCATTATTTTTAGTAGAAGATTTACTTGAAGATGCAATATTTGTAGACATGAAAAGTAAAGTGCAACAAAATTATTTGATTGATAATTGAATCATATAGTGATAATGCTAAGACTTTAGAATTAAAACTAGTCCTATACAAGTGCTTGAGAAAAGTTCTAATACAGATTTAAGAAGATACTCCTATACAATCTTTCAAAAAAACTTAATACAATATTTTTATATATCAAAAGAAATATAATGAAACTAAGATGAGCAGCATAAAAGGCAGCTCCAAGCTGGTCGATTTCGTCAAGTCATTTTGCTTCATCAATTTCTTCTTCAAATGATCTGAAAACAACATTAAGAATAAAAGAGCATAAGTATGTCCCATTACATATAAAACACACTTATATATACTATACTCATTTATTCAAATATTCTTTTTATTCATAGATGCATGCTAACATGATCTTATATACATGCTAACGCACATGTCCATGTATGCTAACTCATATTTACTTATCCTAACATGCATTTATTTTCTTCACGTTAACATACACTTAGATGCGTGCTAACTTATGCTAACTCTCTCTCTCATACTTCTATATTGGTACACACTCACATCTATTCACATACACATACTACTATTCTTAAAACATATGCATTTATCATTATACATTCATATGCATACAGGTTAACTTACACTTATCTTATATGTATAAATACCTATATGCACATTTACATACATATGCTTAAGCAAATATGGATACATATCTATACTAACTCATCACTCATGTACAAATGCATCTATTTATGCATGTCTGGATTATGTAATTTCCCACTTATATGTATATAGATATGCATGCATACACACATGTATTTACATGTAATTATGCCCATATATTCTCTTGCATGCTCATACATCCTAACATAATCATTCTATTTCATGCATCATTTCTAACATGCATATCTCTTCATTCTCATACTTTTTATACTCTTATTCTCATTTATGCTAACACACTCTTTTTTTTATATACATAGATTATTATACATTATTAAGCAAATGTACATGCAAACACATATGTTCATGCATACTAATACGTAGATGCATTCATGCACATACTCATGATTTCCTATATGCATATACATTAACACATGCATCTACCTTCTTAATATTCATGCATATGCTCATACATACATTAAAGTACTTATATGCACTTAAATGCATACATCTATTGCATGCTTACATAATCATACTTGCATACATACTCATATATGTATGTATACTTCATAAACATCCTATGTACTTATATATACGTTAGCTCACCACATATATATCATACTCATGTTTCTAATTTTTTACACATATGTGTGTTACTTCATCACATTCATGTATGCATTCCTATGCTCACATGCACCTAAATATACATAAACATATACATTCTCATTCATGTTAATACATATCATATATGCTAACATACATATTCATACATAAACATTCAGTGTCATGCACAAACATACATACATGCACCTCCACATATATATGCGTACTTCATACATAATGCTTCTAAATATGCACATGTATACATGCATTCATACACATACATTCACATGCATACTTATGCACATGCACTTATGCATACATACACATACATTCACATGCATACTTATGCATACATACACATATGTTCACATACAACTCATGTATACAACTCATATGCATATGCACTATTTCATATGCACATGTACTCTATTCACTTCACATATACCTTCATTCTCATGCAACTCATGTATACAGTAATTCTGTACTCATGCACATGTAATATGCACATGCATACATACATAGACATATGCATGCTCATTCACATAAAACACACAATCACATGCACTTACACACATTCACGCTTATCCTTCCTAGATGGTCATTGGCTTAATAATTTAAGTTGAATGCTTGATTAGAAGTCTCTCAAACCATAGTGCAAGACTTGAGGAATCTCTAACCATGACAAACCAACAATATTTCTTTTCCTACAATATAACCAAAACATTTTCTAAGGAAACGAACTGCTACCTCCTGGCAATGTAATTCTAGTTAAGTATGAAGTGGTAGAAGAGAAACATAATAGAGAATGGGTGCTGATGACCCCTTTAGTCTTAGAAAATGACCCTCATGCTCATAGTTCTGACTACACACATGAAGATAGTCCACAAGCTTATTACATAGAGTCACCTGAGCAAAGTGAGACTTATCCGTATCAATATGAGGCACTACCTATGGAACCAAATTGGGAGCCAGAATACGCCAATGTCATGTATCCAAATCCTAAACCTAGGCCTCAATTGAGATAGATGAGACCACAAGCTCCTAGAGGACCATGTTTTACATGTCACGGTGACCATTTCATTTGTGAATGTCCCCACCCACTAGTTCCGTGACAAGGACAAAACATCATAGTACAAGGATTTTGTCCTCATTACGGCAAAGAAAATCTCCCAAGAGATTGTCCAAGGAACCCCTCTAGTGTGCCCAAGGTTACACCCATTAATGTGGTAGTAGTAGTAATGTGGCTCCTATACAAGCAATTACTAGGGCACAAGCCTTAAAACAAGTTAAAATAGCTGAACAATCAGAGTCAAATGAATCAAGAGAGGCTACTAAGAGGAAAACAAGAACATGGAAGGATACCAGGGAGAAGGCCAATTCTAAGTGGGCTAACAAGCCTTCTGAACTAGAAGAAAGCATGAGAGATGCAACAATAAAAATTTTAGGCTTTGCATCTCAAAACCCCTTGCATGTCAAAAACCCATCGACTCCACTTCATCTCACCCCACCATTGTAAATAGACCACAATCAGGGTTAGTTCTCATAGATCCAACCCGAAAAGGCTTGGACATGATGTTCAAGGCCTACCAGGCTCGACTTCAAGAAGGGCCAACATCTGCAAACCTAGAAAAGAGCTGCCCTAGAGTAGATTTAGAGAATCAACAAACAAAATTTTGCATGAAAATGGTAGAACTAGCTCAAGCTATGCTCGAGACCAATCAATTGTTCAATCAGATAAGTTCTACCAAAATGCGTTTTCATTTACATGTCTTATTAGAAAGGCTAGAGCAATTGGTAAACAAGCTGCAGGTTTCTTTACCTTCACAGGCTCAACCAATTGTTGAAAGAGAAAGCTTACCCCCAATGGAAGTTTATGTTCTTGAATCCTGATTCCATGGATGTTGAAACACCTCTTTCCATTGAACAGTACTCTCAAGAGTTGTTTTCGGAAATACAAGAAGAGAAATGGGCCAAGGAGAAGGGTAATCCCCCTCCTATTCCTAAAATTGATGATCATCATGATCAATTTCCGCAAGACATTCCATCTATTTACAGAGACCAAGTAGAGCAACAAGCAGATGAAATATTAAATTTTGAATCTTATTCTTTACAAGAGTTGCCACAATTCACAAGCCCATGGGAATCTGAATCTCTTTAAATTAGATCTCTCACAATATTGATAAGAAATGAAGACTCAGTGGTGTGAAGAAACATTGAAGTCATGAAGAACACTAAGGTTCAGTGTCATCTCACCTTAGAAGAGCTACTCAAAGTAAAACGGGAGTTGTGGAAACATGTGGTGAATCAGGTTCCAGAACTTGGTTCCAATATGTCAAAAGTAGGTTCCAAGCTGAAAGTCCCAAAAATACCTCTAGACAAAATAGGAGACATGAGTGAAGGTAAATAAGGCAATACTTATCTTCCAATCATCTATCAATGTTACACAACCAAAGCCATCTTAGATTCAGGTGTTGGTGTTACGATTGCAACCACCTCCTTGTGGAAGCAATGGGGCACACCTGCATTAAGACCCACTAGAATGAAGCTTCAAATGACTGATGGCCATATTGAAAGACCTCTAGGATTGCTAGAAGGGATAACTCTAACAACTTGTGGTGTAGAGTTTGAACACACCTTTGCTATATTTGCTTATGCATTACTCGACCAGATATTCAGTTTGATGTCTCACAGACGAGCATGTTTATGCATTGCTCAAGTGCCAAGCATTGGCAAGAGGTTAAGCACATCTTTTGCTACTTGAGTGGTACGCAGCCACTTGGATTGTTTTATCCCAAGGGGGAATCACTACCACCAAATTTAACTGCTTTTTTTGACTCTAATTGGGCTGGTTGCTATGACACTCGTATGTCCACCAGTGGTTTTTGCTTTATGCTTGGTAGCTCACTCATACCTCTGTTGAGCAAGAAGTAGCCTACTATGGCCACTTCTAGTTGTGAGGCTAAGTATAGGGTAGCTAACAATCAAAACACATTGGCAGTTGCAAGGAACCCTGTGCTCCATGCTCACACTAAGCACATTGAGGTGCACTATCATTATGTTAGGGAGAGGTTGTCTACCGGAGAGATCATTTTGGCATATGTGCCCACATAGGAGAACATTGCAGACCTTTTCACAAAGGCTCTGCCTAGGGAGAAGTTTGAAGCTTTTGGCAAAGCTTTGGGCTTACTTCCTTCTGTGGATTGATTCCATATAGCTTGGCACTTCCTTATACATGAGTGATAGGTCCTTGTTCAATGCATCACTCCTAGGGGGGGATTTCTTGATATATTTTGGTAGTGATGTGTGTGAACACACTTGCACCATCTGGATACTTTTTTCCCTCTTTAGCAAGTCCCCTCCCCAGTTTGTGTATACATCTATAACTCTAACGAGTCATGTATCTTCATATATTCTCTTGGTAACACATTTAGTATTGTGTGTTTTTCTCCAAGCTTCTTCTTCTTTGTTGTGTTATCCACGTGCTTTTGCAGACCTCAAACTCCAACAAATTGATAATAGTTAGATTACATCAAAATAGATTGACAAAGAATCGATCCCACAAAAGAAACATGAGTGTAGGGAGATACTCTCTCTAATGAAGAAAGAGCTTTTAACATCATTTTTTGATATTCATGTTCATTTATTGATCCATCTTGTGGATGAAATAGAGATTGCAGGTGTTGCAAACACTCAATGTATGTTTTGGGTTGAGCAAATTATGGGCATATTAAAGGTTTATGTGTGACAAAGAGCAAAACCAGAAGGATGTATGGCAAAGGGATGGATGATTGAGGAGTGTGTACTATGTTACTGTATACCTTGAAAGAGACATGAAGAAGCCCCACATGCATGGACAAACATGATGGAGAGTGTTAATCTCCAAAAGAACAAGTTATCCTTGAATTTAGAGCACCTCTATATCAAGAATAACTTAAAACCTTCACCAATTTGGAGGATCAATACTCAATTTCCAAAATCTTGAACAAACTGTGAAGAAGGTGACTACACAGAAAGTCTACTACACATAACTCACTCATTGACTTATCAAATGTGTAGAGTTTTTTATAAAACTTTGCATAAGGTGTTGCCTATAGTTTTCGCACCTCCTCCAAGTTAAATCATTTCAAAAGACTCAGTAGAACTTGAGAAACGATCTTAACAAGTCACCTATGTCTAAAACTATTCTTTTGAGTAGTCAATTTAGACACCTGTAACTTCTAAAGCTTGGTTCTCTCAATCTAGAACCCGTTTATGCAAATTCTTTGAACTGTAGGTAGCTTACCTTCCAACTTAAAGAATGAGTGCTTGGTTGCTCAAAATTGTACACTCTGGAAGGAGAACTAACCAAAACATTAGCATCAAATTTTGTGCCTCCTCCAACTTCACTACTTTACATTTACACATGTAAATGTTCCTACACTCAATTCTCTCAGCCTAATCACAATTGGAAGATAAAAATGTGTACAGAGGTCAATCAACTATAAACTTAGACATGTACAAAAGCATTTCACAAAAGATTCAACACAGAAGGAGAACTCTCAGAAATATCGGGCGCAACTTTTCTTCATTCCTGGAAAACTTTACATCTGGATGAGAGAGCTATTCTATTCACTTTACAAGTGTCTAATGACATCTAATTCTTCTCTAATCTTGTTCTTACACACTCTCTCATATTTGCCCCGACATTTTTCCTTGTATATATAGGCAAATATGTACAAGCTCATGAATATACAAAAGCATAAGTGAGCTAACTCTAAGTTAATGTATATATGTGTACACATCTTCATCTTTAGAATATGCACTTCCTTCATGCTTCATAACTTGATCTTTTCTTCAGTCCTTGACTTCAATTCTTCATCAAAACTTCAATTGTTGATTGCCTTGCACCAACAACTCCCCCTGAATCATCAATTGAGGTTTTCTCTATCTTCTTTATACCTGCCATGTCTTTGAATCTTTGTAGCTTTGGTCCATCCAAGCTTTTGGTTAGCATATCAACTATCTGATCTTTTGTTGAAGTATGTATAACTTCAATCTCTTTATCCATCACATTCTCTCTTAGGAAATGATACAGAATCTCAATATGTTTAGTCCTGGCATGAAAAACAGGATTAGCAGCTAAATATAATGAACTCATGTTATCTCCATGAATAATGGGTATGCTTTGAATGTTGTCAAAACTCTTCATAAGAGTCTTAAGCCATATCACTTCCTTTGAAGCTTCCACCATACCTTTGTACTCAGCCTCTATGGATGATAAAGCAACTGTGTGTTGCTTCTTTGAACACCATGAAATTAACTTATCTCCCACATAACACACGTATCCATAAGTTGATCTCCTATCATCAGGATTACCTGCCCAATCTGTATCACTATAAATCTTGATGTTTGTATCTGATGTAAAACCATAATACAAACCTTCTTTGAGTGTACCCTTAATGTACCTCAACACTCTTTGTCCTGCAACCCAATGTTCTTTCCTAGGACAATGCATGAATTGAGACAATACTCCAACTGCATATGACAAATCAAGCCTACTTAATGTAGCATATATTAGACTACCAACCAAACTTTGATATAGCTTCATGTCCTTGAAATCTTCTCCTCCATATCTGCTCAATTTGTGATTCACCTCCATTGGAGTAGATGCTACCCTGCAATCATCCATTTTAAACTTGATCAACAAGTTTTTCAAATACCTTTCTTGAGCTACATACACTCAAGAAAGGTATTTGAAATCTCCATGCCCAAGAAATATGACAAGTCTCCCAAGTCACTAATCTTGAACTCTTTCTCCATTTGCTTCTTTAGGCTTTGAATGTCTTTCTCATTTGTACCTGTAAGAATTATATCATCAACATATATACACATGTAAATGAACCCATCATCACTTGCTCTAACAAGCAAGCTACTATTTGCTTTGGATACTTGGAAACCAAGTTCTTTCAAGAACTTCACAAGTCTATAATTCCATGCCCTTGGGGCCTGCTTCAAACCATATACAAAGCTCTCTTGAGATTACATACATGATCTGGATAGCTTTCATTTCCGAATCCTTGTGGTTGCTCCATGAAAACATCATCTGAAATATAACCATTTATAAAAGCATTCTTCACATCTAATTGACATAATTTCCAACCTTTACATGCAGCAATAGCTATGAGTGTTCTGATGGTTGTCATCTTTGCCATAGGACTATAAGTCTCATCATAGTATATTCCATATGTCTGAGCAAACCCTTTCATAACAAGTTTAGCTTTACACCTAGACACACTTCCATCTGCAAATCTCTTTGTCTTGTAGACCCATTTGCATCCAATGATCTTCTGACTATTTGGTTTAGGAACCAAATCCCATGTCTGATTCTCCATTAATGCATCATACTCTTCCTGCATAGCTTTCTTCCAATTTTCCTTACCTTTTGCCTCTTCATATGTAGAAGGGTCTTCATCTGCCTTTATCATATAAGCATAATCTTTGGTAGCCAAAAAAGAAGTGTCATAGCTATACCTTGTAGGTTGCCATTTGTGTCTTGATGATCTTCTAAGTTCTCCACTTCTTGAGGTTTCTGGTTCATCACATTCTGGATCAAACCTTGGCACTTCTTCAACTTCAACTTGTACTTCATTGTTCTCCTCTTCATCAAATATCTGAACCTTTGATTTACCTTTCTTTTGATTCACAACTTCTTCATCTCCTGCATAAATATTTATTGTACCTACATACCAAGTACCTTTCTCATCAAATGTAACATCCTTTGACACAAGAAATTGTTTTGTGGATGGACTCCACAACCTATATCCCATCTGCTTATCATCATATCCAATGAACACACACTTTTCAGCTTTAGGTTCCAATTTGTGCCTTAATTGAGATGGCACATATGCATATGCCAAACATCCAAATACTTTGCAATGATCTAGAGTAGGTCTCTTACCCCACCATGCCTCATATGGTGTCATACCCTACAAAGCTTTACATGGTAATCTATTGACCAAATATGTAGCTGTATTTACAGCCTCAGCCCACAAGTAATTTGGGCAATTTTTCTCCTTCATCATGGATCTTGCAAACTCAACAAGAGTTCTATTCCTCTTTTCTGCTACACCATTTTGTTGAGGATAGTACCTGCAAGTAATTTCCCTTTTTATACCTGCATTCCACAAGTAATCACTGAACTCATTAGAGAAATACTCTCCCCCTCCATCTAACCTTAGTCTCTTCAATTTTTGACCTGTAATTCTCTCTGCATACACATGATAATGTTTGAATGTATTGAATACCTCTGACTTATCTTTGATCACATAGATAGTGATCCATCTGGTAGCATCATCAATGTAAATCACATAATACATTGAAACATTGATACTGAAATCCTTTGATGGTCCCCACACATCTGTGTGTACCAATTCAAGCTTCTCATTAGGGGAAAAAATGAACCCTGAATGGACCTTTTAGATTAAGGAGTGATTAGTGATGGACCAATCAGAAGAGGGTGGTGGCCACAGTCTATGCCCTATAAAATACTATGCTAAAGGGTGGAGAGGGGACATATTTCTCCCTTATTTAATGAGCTGCCTCTAGAGAGAGAAGGAATCTCGTAACTCAGTTGGGCTCAAAAATTCAAAATTTCTAAAAAGTAAAAAAACTCATCATAACACCTGAAAATGGACCCCCCATTACTTTTTAGGGTCAAAAGTACTCTTTTTGACCCCACATTCAAAATCCGTGCATGTTTTGAGCTGAAAAAATGAGTTTTTCCAAAAACACTCAAAAAAGAGTTATTTCCCTCCTAAACCTCACATTTTCATATCCAGGTCCCAAAAAGTCATCTTTTCCCACTACTTTCACTTTGTAGCACACCATTGAAGCTCCTATTTCTACACTCCAACCTACCTGCGTCTCCTATCTCGAATTATTGTTGTAGCTTGAAGACCTTTAGCTTCAATGGCAACATCTAAAGCTTCTAGGTGACCCAAAGATGAAATCCTCACATTAAAAATGTCACAATATCAAAGCCACAGATGGACAGTGGCTATCACATGAGTACTCCAAAGGTGCATGGGTGTACATGCAACCCTCTAGAGTTGGGCCTCATCGAGTTAGAGATCATGGAAACTTAGATCTTCATTGGAAGGGAAAGTTACTTGGCTTCAAGAAGCACAGAGACAATGGGATGGTTGCTATTGTACAACATGTTTTTACAATGGCAACTATGAAACTTGAAAACTCTAGTAGTATGAGATATCCTGTGAATCGTAAGTATTACTCTAAAATATTTTATGTTTTCTTGTGTCGGATATATTTCTGAACTATTTAGATATGTTTTTGTTTGTTTCATATATATTTCCTTCTAATTTGGTGGAAGAGCAACCCTTCATAGTCTTATAGGTACTTTCCAGGCATTGCATGCAGATGTTGGTGCACTAGTCTTTCCAAATATATCTCTTGCTCAACTTTACCATGATAGAGTTTTCTTTTACACACATAGATATGTTGTACCCTCTACAATGAGTGGTTTTGGAAGGGTAGAGAGAATTGAAAAACATTCTCTTCTTAGCTTGGAGTGGCCAAAACCTGATCTATGGTCCGTATCATCTTTGAAGCAAAAGACGGTAATGGATATACATAACCCTTTGAAATTCATAAAAGTTTCTAGGTCTGTAGGTTTGCACTGGTCTTTTCCCGTTCATTGTTTTGTATATTTATTCCAAGGATTCTCATTCCAAGAGACTTCCACCATGTTCATGTGTAAAGATATCACATATGAGCAAGTCGAAAGTCTTCTTGGTGAAAATTGGGATTTGATGGAAGGAATTGCAAAAGGTGATAAATATCTTTGTAAAATAGGTGGAACAAGTATAGGATTTTGATATTTGAAACACTGTACTTCATTATACATCAGA
Source organism: Ceratopteris richardii (assembly GCA_020310875.1). Taxonomy (NCBI): domain Eukaryota; kingdom Viridiplantae; phylum Streptophyta; class Polypodiopsida; order Polypodiales; family Pteridaceae; genus Ceratopteris; species Ceratopteris richardii. The sequence goes on from CM035415.1 coordinate 85,707,361, forward strand.
TTCTACTATGATCGTTGGATGTGCAAAGTTGGCAAATGGATACCATTTCAAAGTTCAGAGGGATCTTTGCATTCATTTGAAATAAAGCTTAGATTGCCCAACAATGAAACAGAAACTATTTTAGTGAATAATCATTGGACCTTGGCTAATCTGAGAGAACACTTGATGATTATAGGGTTTGAAGGACTAACACAATCAAAATTCAAAATTCAAGGACATAAGGTGAGAAATGTTTCATGCTTTTGTTAAAGTAATCTTTTCATTATTGTTTATTTTACTTTAATGACTTCATATTCTTGCAAATTGATTACAGGTGGGCAGAAGAATGGAATACAAAATGAAAGTCCCTGTAGATTAGAGCAAAGATGGAACAGAACTCTCATTGTCATAGTTCTTTTGCAAGCTGATAATGTCACTTTTTGGGCCCTAGTCATTGTATCTCATGGTTTTTGCACTTTCAAGAACCTTGTAAAAAGTAGGACAATTGATTCATGTTAGATATTGTATATACCTTCTTCTCTGCAATGGTAATTTCAAAACTTTTGGAATGTCAAAAAGTCTGTTCACTTCTTTGAATTGTGGTTGCTCATGTTTTTTATGTGCATTATTTTGTCATCAGAAACACATTTTTTGAATTTGCACTTTTTTCTATACTTTTAAAAGTGGGCCCAGTCAGTTTAAAAACTTGAAACTACTATAAAAATGGTTCTATGTGCTCATTTCTCACATTTTCACTCTCAAAGAGCTAGAAAGCACAGACTACAAGCCTCAAGAATTCTCACGTGCAAGCAATGGCTGCTAGCACTTCGACTCCCATGAAATCTCCTCGAGATCTATTCATGGAGTTTTTAGATACTACAGACTACAATGGTCGTACGGATTTGTATGACCTAGTCTGTAGAGTCCCTAATCTTGAAGGGACAATAGCCATGAACTCCGATGTGATCGATGAGATCACAGATTTTATGGAATTCTATATATTAAGATATGCCATAGATATTCCATCATATGAGTGTAAATGGGTCCCCTGTGACCTGCTTTTCCACATTCATAAAGGAGATGAGGCATTTGCAAAGCGCTTAAAGTGTTTCATGGCTATTGTTGAGGCTTCAGGGCACCTGTTAGATGACACAGTGCCCTTAATTAAACAATTAAATAAGAAAAGGAAAATGGGAAGAAAATATCTTTCCTACGTAGCAACAACCATCTTTTTTGTCAATGAGGAGCCCGAACCTTCACCGATGGACCTACCCCTTCTTGTTACTGGGGGTTTTGTAGATGACAAGAAGGAACCCCAGATCGAAGCTCTCAACTTATTAGAAGAGAGTCAAAAAATTTCCAGAGAATTTCCTCAAGTAGTGGACAAATTAACGGAAGCCAGTACACAGAACAATCCACCCTCCAACTTAGACCCCATGGAACCCACTCTACCAGAGGTGGAGATGGAAATGTTTTTAGTTGTACTTGTCGATGGGGAGGAATTTTTGTTCCTGCATGATATTGAGAAGGCATTCGGTCTACGCCTCGATGAATGCCTTAGTATTTTCTGCTCAACCTCGGATGTCCCCATGGACAACACTTCTGACATTATCGAAAAGGCAACAATTCCACTTGGTGATTCATTTGCGGACACCATTGCATTTGTGTGTGAAGAGATTTTCAGCCATGCCAACCAAGATGCCACTGAAGAAGATCTGGCTGCAGCAAGGGAAAGAATTTTGGAGAAGAAGATTCCAACATCCCCTATTGTGGAGCAAAGTGGCATGGCCCATTCATCGATTCCACTAGATGAAATGGGAAGAGGAGAGGATGAAGATAGGCTTCAAGATGTAAGTCTCTACTGACATTTATGGTTGTCTCATATTCATACAAGATGTATCTATTTAATTTTATGATTGTCTATGTGCAGGAAACAATTGAAGTGGATAAATTTGCAGCAAGGAGTGGTGGTGACCGTGTTTCCCGGGGCCATGGCTCTTCCTTGGCACACTACATTGGAAAATTGCCAAAGGAAGATTTTGTCATAATCCACAAGGACTTTTCCCCTCAAGGAAACTTCATGACTTGGTGTCTGAAGGCCTTGAGCAAAGTTTTGTGCCTATCTACAATAATGCAAGGGACCAATTGTATATTTCTAATTAGGAAGTCCCTTGCCCTTACTACCCTAGGAGTTAATTTTAGAGGAAAAATATTAGGTCAAATAGTAATAGCTTTAGGTCTTGGATTGAGAGACCCTCAGTTAATATCCCAATCAGTTTTGACTTACCAATTGCCACTATCTTTTCATAGAAGAAAGAATGTAGTGGAGAGGCTCAAGGCCAAGAGCCAATTGTAAAAACTTTATAATACCAATTATTGTTTTTCCAACTTCCATGTGCATTCAATCTATTATATCTTTATGTTTGACAATCTCATAACTTTTGCACAGTTTAATAAGTCTTTTTCCATTATTTCTTGTAATTTGTGTTGCCAAAAATGCATGCAATGGCCTAGGAATGCAAAAAAAAGGCCTGCCACAGAAACGCGGGGATGGGCCCTGCAAAACTTTTGCAAGGCCCATCCCCGCGTTTCTGTGGTAGGCCTTTTTTTTTTCATTCCTAGGCCATCCTATGCTTTACCTCACCTATATTGCAAGTCTATCTCCCTCAATGAGCACCTTCACTTGGGGAATTGTGGAATTCTTCTTATGTGCAATAATTAGAGAAAGTTAATGCTCCTTTGGGTGCATATAAGCATGCAGCAGTAAATAAGTACATGTATCTTCATAAACATTGTTTAGCTATTGGTCAGGGGGTTAGCATGCAGTGCACTCTAGCCAAAGCCAATCATATGCCCCAATGTGCATGGCATGTGTTTTCATGGCTTGGAAATGCCAAAAAAACGGCTGCCATAGAAACGCGGGGAATTTCCAAGCCATGAAATGCATTAGTAGCATTACCACTTACAACAAGTACAGAGAAATGAATGATACAACCATGAAAAACACTTCAAAGAATTATTGGAAAAAGACACCTTGAGAAACATAGGAGAAATAAACTTCAAAACATGTACACTAAGAGATAAACACTTGGGAGAGAAAATATGAGAAGACAAAGATTATATTCATCATTTGGGATTTACAAAATATTCATCATATGGGATATACAAAAGGTTCTCGAAACAAGGGAGTACAATTTTTTTTTAAGGGTTATTCCCTCTAATTCTCCTAGCTAGCTGCAAATCTTTAGGTTGTATTGTCACTCTCTTGGATGGCACATAGGTTAGAGTCCTCCAACATTGATATAAGATACGCCTCTGCAGCTTCTTGGAGAGCTTCAATGGCTATCCCTTGGATACGAAGTCCAACGCAATAGCATTGGATCTCTTTCTTCACAACTCTTGCAAATGACCTTCGTGGAATAAGAAGCTCCACAGACTTTTGATAATGTTGAATCTCTGCAAAAGCTCTGGTTTGCTTTCTGCGCCTTTGTGGTGCTCTTGCATTTGGGGGGATGTTGGGTTGTGGTCGTTGTGGCCTATGACGTGGTTGGTAGTTCTTCTTTCTTCTTGGAGGACGCCTAGATGGTCCTACCTCATCATTTACTTCCTCTGCTCGACCTTGCTCTCTTTCTTCATTGGTTGGTCTTTGTTCTTGTCCTGGGGGGAGTGTCTTGCCTCCTTGCGTTACTCGATGGTTCACGGGGATATCATCATTGTTCCATGGTGGCTCAGTTATACTTTCTTCATCTGAGGAACTCGATAAATTTGATGTCTCAATCACAACTTGCCTATGTCCTCGTTGTTTGGGTCTTGCCTTGATTGGTGTCCTGACTGGGGGCTCATCATCAGATGGGGGAGGGGAATAATTTATTTCTTGGGATACATCTCTCTCTGGTGAAGCTTCATCCCCCCGCGATGGAATGCTACAAGGCTGTGTCCTTGCACCCGAGTTTTTTCTGGAAGAGTTGCTTATGGTTCAACGCTTCTTGTGGGGTGTCATCCATGTTGGGCATTAAGTACCTTGCACATGGCTAGGATAGACGACATGATCCTTCCTAGGAGTCTGCTTTGTGCATGCCATTCTCTTAGGTTGTAAAGTGGTAAAATGAGGAAGAACACCTCTATTTATAGACTTTCACTTAAGAATTGTCCTGTTCACATTTAAATGGATAAAAATTAGCTTTAAGACATTAAAAGTATATTCACAAAAACAGTAAAAATTTTATTTGAAGTGAAAGGGGTTATAAAAACCTTGAAAAGAATAATGCATTTTAAGAGTTTGGAAACTATTTCCAAGCAGAACCCTCGCGGATTCTTTGTGCACACCATTGGGCATGATGTACGGGTCCTGATGATGACATCCACTTCTCTCTTGCAATATCATGTTGTAGCTTTCGTGTAATCTTTGCTATTCGTGACGCACATGCTCGTTCCATTACATATTTTCTAGCGAATGTCACACGAAAAAACCAATTGAACATTTCTTCTAAATAGTTTGATTGGAGTAGACCACCCCCATGATGAGTGTTTTTAAAGTAAACACCTCTAGCCCTGTAATGTGACTTCTCCATTCCTTGTGTACTAAAAATGTCCAGTGGCCCATATCGATTCATAAAATATGCTCCATGTGCAAAAAGAATATGCTATGATCTGGTCAATAAGATATACACATAGTGTTTAAAACCAAATAAAAAAATGTAAGAAAAACTTACTATGTAATGTGTAATGTTGCTTTCTCCCCAAGATAAGTTGAATGACTGTGTAAACTCCTTCAAAGTCACTTGGAATAATTCTTGTTGTGAAGCATTAGTGGAAACCAAACACATCAAATGTAACAATTGATCAAACGATGACCAAACCTTCTTTCGCTTGTTAATGAGATCAACCTGACTATCATTGTCTATTGTAATTGAACAGAGGTCCTTCCAAAGCTCCCATTTCCCATCATCTTGACTATTCACATCTCTTTTAAAGAAACATCTTGCCTTCTTCCCAGTCATTGAAACTTGTTGTAAAATCTCTTGAGACTCACCATACTTCTTAACAACTAAAGATACGTGGCCACCATGACAACCTATAGAATTCAAAAGATCTTCTATTTTTTGGATTGCTATTGTAGACCTCTCTAGTGGTTTTATTGCAAATGTATATTCAACATGGAGCTTCAAAAGCCTATCAAAGATCCTCATGAATGCATGAAAAGTACAAAAGTGAACATTGACTAATGGAAATGGGATAATGGGGTTCCAATCATTGCTTATTTTATCACGAGTCGGTTCCTGTAACATTGGACACCTCAAAAGTGATATCTCCCATTCCCTATGATTCGATGAGTCTGTTTCATCAATTTCTTCAGAGTCATCAACTCTCATCAATGCCCTTGCAGGTTTAGACTGTCTCTTAGATCCTTTGTAACCTTGTGTACAATATGGGCAAGGATAGAGAGAAGATGCTCCTTGTTTACAACCTAACATGCATTTTATACTCTTAAGGTCTCCACCCAAATGCCTTTCTACCTCAAAATCACCTATATCATCTATAGAAAGCTTTTGCCCATGTATTTGAGAAGAGATTACTTCCGTAATCCATGGAGTCCTACTAAAAATCCACGAAATAACATTGTTTGTTTCTTTGGGAACTTCTATAGCACCTAACCACCAGATATCGCTCTCTGATTGCACACTGTAAGTCAAATGGTCCCTCCCTCCTAAAGTTTCATCACTCATTGCATGGTCCATAATTTCATTCATTAGCGTCACACTCAACCTTTCTAGTCGCCGACCCTTTATGATTTGACACTCATCAAGCTTCAGTATGAACTTTAACTTAACATTACAGTGTGCACAAAAGAGAAAACATTATCTTAATATGACACTTGAATGCAATAAACTTCAACACCAAATAAAATGTAGTAGGGGTACCTTTGATTGTTGAACTATAAAAGTGAACCATTGCTTGTTGAAGCTTCTGAAGATCCACAAATATATTGTTGAATTTAGTGTAAGTAAATCCTTGTGTAGATAGGATTTTTGATTGCTTCGTGGGAATATTTGGATGATAAACAGAGGCAGGCATAGTTTCTTCTATGAATAAATATTGTCCAATAGTACGAGTCACATCCTCATTTGAAGTTTTTTTTTGACAAACACTTTATATAAGCATGGAAATATACTTTGAGAAATACCTTGTGATTGTAAGGCTTGCCTGAGAAGGGTGTACATTGCAGTATACCCATTTCTACTGATGCCCGCATCATCACATATTGCCTGCACATCTTGCACTGTGATAAGGTTTTTTAACTTCTTTGAAAACTCAGCTTCAACAACAACTCTAATAAACTTTTCTATGCATAAGTCTAAAGCAGAAGTGATTTCTTTGGTGTTTATACAACTATTCATCAGCTTGAATTGGTCTTGTGTTGTTGATGAAGCAGTTATGTCTTGAATAAATGACCTACACAATGAAAGATTCCATTACAAATCTTCATTAAAACGTATAAAAGTAAAACAAACACTCACCTTGTTGCATATATACGTCGTTTGCATGCTCCACCACCTTTTGAAAGAGCGTCAAAGGATGACAATGCTCTTTTCCTATGTCCCATACCAAGTGGAGTCTCGTTCAGCTGCTGGAGATTGGCAGTTAACTTTGAAATTGTGCTTTGTTTTGCTTCAATATTCTGTTCCAAATCTGCAAGTTGTTTTTGTAAAGATATGATTGTGCTTTCTAAAGTGACCACCCTCATATGATGGATGTGATATTGTTGGAACCAATACTTAGCAGTAGCAAGTGAATGTGTAGATAATCGCTTGCAGTAACCTAATAGTCCATCTTCACCCACACCAATGAACTGAAGTAAAGTTGAGAGGTTATGGAATGTTGGATGGTAAGAAGATATTGGATCAAGAGGATATAGAACCATGATCCCAAAGATCAATACTTTTTCTCCAGCTACACGACGTTCATTTTGAGAATTGGCATCATTGTTGCATCGTGTATTTGGAGCAAACTCACTAGGCACACGAACATGGATACTTGTTGATGCAGGAGCATGCGGATGTTCTACTGTGAAGTTTGTGATACATGTCAACACCATCTTTGCTAATGACCAGCAATATAAAAAACAAAGACGAAAACCTGGTTGGAAGGGACTCTAAAGCATATGTTTTGCTCAAAAAATGTGTTTTCTTGTATGTGTATGGGTTAAAGTGTGTTTTTCCACTGTGTATGGCTGAAAATGATGAAATTTGAAAAAAGTCATTTTTTGGGGGAAGCATAGTCAGGGATTTGATGATGTGGCACTTACTTTTGGAGGGAGTTTGAAAATTATACTTTTTCTAAAAGAAACTTCAAAAAATTGGCCCAAAAAAGTGACTTCTGACATATATATTAAAAAATAGGCCCTTTTGAGTTAATATACACTGAAAATGAGACTTTAAAAAAAAAAATCATTTTTTTATTCAAATACATGTACGAGTTTGATAATATGGAAAGTAGATTCTCTTTCTCTCTCTCTAAAAGAAGAAAGAGAGAGGCCTACTGAAGCCTAAAAAAAAGCCTACTCCAGCCTACTAAAAAGTGCCCTATTAAATGCACTTTGTCCCCTTAAACAAGAATAGAATTAAGCTTAATCCCTAAAAATTAGGGATCCTTACAAGGCCCATGTAGGGTTCATTTTTTCCCCTAATGTCTGAATACATAAAACCATGCTTGGAATAAGATGCTTATGAGCCTTACCTAGTTGACATGCCTCACATCTGTATGTCATATGTTGACCTGCAACATTAGGCAATTCAAGCACTGAACCATTGTTAACCATATCTTTGATACCTCTTTCATTAAAATGTCCAAGCCTTTTGTGCCAAAGATCTAACCCAGAGATCTTATGACCTCCATAGGTGGACAGGGCATGACCAATGTTGCCTTGAATCTTCAATGTGAACAATCTTCCTTATTTCTTCCCAAAACAATTTGTTTGTACCCATTGCTAGGTCTTCCACAAAAACTCCTTCATTAGTGAACCTAACTTCATAACCTTTTTCAACAATTTGTCCTACACTTATCAGATTCTTTGGAATTGTAGGAACGTACAAAACCTTACTCAAGAGAGTACTTCCATCATTGACCTTCACTGATCCAATTGACTTCACATTGTGCTTTGTATTGTCACATGTTTGAACTACATGATTAGTTACCTTATTCTCCAAATCAGTCATCAAAGCTATGTTGCCACTCAGATGATTGCTACACCCTGAGTCAATGTAGAAGACTCTTTGATCTTCACTTTGCCTTTCACAAGTTGCATTCATTATCAATGCTGAATCCTCCTTCCGATCTAAAGCATAATTATAGTAGGTATTGTTGTATTGTTGGCTTTGGAATCCTCTACCTACATTTCTTCCAAAATAGCCTCTACTACCTCTACCTCTGAAATTACCTCTTTGATTTCTTCCACCTCTTTCTCTTGAATTAAAATTCTGATTATATCCACCATTATTCTGAGTATTACGCCAACAATCATTAGCTAAGTGATTTGTCTTACCACAAATCCATGAAGCTTTGACTCCATCTTTATTACTTCTGCCTCTTCCTATACCTTTGCCACCTCCTCTTCCTCTTAGGAAGTTAGCTTTGCTAGTTGTACCTTCATTTTCATTTGCTTGTTGCTTTCCTTTGCTATTCTTCTTCTTATCCTTTGAATACATTGCTTGATCTGCACTTTTATCACTTTCACCTTTGACATCCTGCTCAAAGGTTAGCATGTGTCCTAGCAACTGATTTAAATCAGGAGTAAAATGATGTAGTGATAATTCAGTAGAAAAAATGAATGGCTTCCATTTGTCATCACCACTCAAACTTGTGAGGATTTGCCTTACCAATTTATCCTCTTCAATATCTTCATCAACTGCTCCTAATGCATCTGCAATGTCCTTCATCCTTGTTACATAATCTGAGATGGATTGAGAGGCCTTCTTCTTGAATGTGGTAAATTCTGCCCACAAGGATGCCTTCCTTGACTTTGTGGTGTTTTGGAAATGCTGCTCCAAAGCATTCCATATATCACTTGCACTTTCAAGACCTCTAATGTGAGGTAGCAAGTAGTCATTAACTCCCATATAGATAATGCTCCTAGCTTGAGCATCTCTCTTCATCCAAGTCTTCAAATCTGACAATTCATCCCTAGTTGGAACACTAGGATCTCTGAACTGAGGCTTTTCTTCTTCACCTGTAATATAACCTATCAAGTCTTTGCTCATAAGATGAGCTTCCATCCTCATTGACCATGCTGGATAGTTCTCTCTATCCAATTTATCTACCTGAAGAGAATCTCCCATCCTTTCTTCACCTGTGTATTGAATTCTTCAAACTTTATGAGGAATAAGATTACCTTTGCTTTGAATGAAGTTCCTTTTGAGCTTCTTGATAACTTCTGGTCTCCTTCTTAAGCTTTGCTTTCAAGATTTCACCTTTTGAACCTTCAAGTGTTGAATTCTTTACAGTTGCAGTAGTCGGGGTCCTCCTTTCTTCAATTTTGATGCTTCTTGCTCTGATACCACTAATGGAGAGTTTTAATCTCCAAAAGAACAAGTTATCCTTGAAGTTAGAGCACCTCTATATCAAGAATAACTTAAAACCTTCACCAATTTGGAGGATCAATACTCGATTTCCAAAATCTTGAACAAACTGTGAAGAAGGTGACTACACAAAAAGTCTGCTGCACATAACCCACTCATTGACTTATCAAATGTGTAAAGACTTTGATAAAAATTTGCACAAGGTGTTGCTATAGTTTGGCCCACCTCCTCCAAGTTAAATCATTTCAAAAGACTCAGTAGAACTTGAGAAATGATCTTAACAAGTCACCCATGTCTAAAACTGTTCTTCTGAGTAGTCGATTCAGACACCTGTAACTTCTAAAGCTTGATTCTCTCAATCTAGAACCCATTTATGCAAATTCTTTTAGCCATAGGTAGCTTATCTTCCAACGTAAAAAATGAGTGCTTGCTTGCTCAAAACTTTACACTGTGGAAGGAGAACTTACCAAAACATTAGCATCAAATTTTGCGCCTCCTGCAACTTCATTACTTTACATTTACACATGTAAATGTTCCTACACTCAATTCTCTCAGCCTAATCACAATTGGAAGCTAAAAACTTGTAGAGAGGTCAGATCAACTATAGACTTAGACATGTACAAAAGCATTCCACAAAAGATTCAACACAGAAGGAGAACTCTCAGAAATATCGGGCGCAACTTTTCTTCATTTCTAGAAAACTTTACATTTGGATGAGAGAGCTATTCTATTCACTTCACAAGTGCCTAATGACATTTAATTCTTCTCTAATCTTGTTCTTAAACATTCTCTCATATTTGCCCCGACATTTTTCCTTGTATATATAGGCAAATATGTACAAGCTCATGAATATACAAAAGTATAAGTGAGCTAACTCTAAGTTAATGTACATATGTGTACAAATCTTCATCTTCTGAATATGCACTTCCTTCATGCTTCATAACTTGATCTTTTCTTCATTCCTTGACTTCAATTCTTCATCAAAACTTCAATTGTTGATTGCCTTGGACCAACAAAACAAATCTTTTTAAAAATTGACAGATGAGGTATCATCAGGTAAGGGAGTTCCATTTCAATGTACATTGCAAGAAAAAGTGATATTTCTACTTTTGTTGCAATAATATCAAATGCATGCAAGCATTCGTTAATGAGTATGAACATGAACTTCAAAATCTCCAAAGTAAAAGA